>JAOBAT010145407.1:0-11205 GCA_026413305.1 Hydrozoanthus tunicans
TTCTCTACAAAAATAATTAAAGTTTTGGCTGTTGCGTATATGAATAGGTAGACTATTAAACAGTTTAGCACTACTATTTTGAAAAGTGTTCTTTTCTAAAGGAATAGCAAGACATTTAGCAATATTAGAGCGTAAGTTACGAACAGGAGCAACCTCTTTAATGCTTAAGTAGGATGGCCATACATTGTTCTTTATCAAGGATTAAATTGTGTTTACTCTATATTAGTGCTCATGTTAAAAGATACTGTATATTAAGCAAACACGAAGGGCAACTAACAACTTTCAAATGATACAAAGTAAAATAAGGATTGAATGATTTTCTTTTTGATCAGTGTTTTTCTGTCCTAGCTAATACTAAGTTTTTTTTTCTTTTTTAAGAAACAAATATAGAATTATTTTGAAACATTGCCATCTAGATGTTCTTGAAGACCATGTCCTGCCTAATATAACAATGTGATTTCATCACTTTTGCTGAATAACTTATTGATTTATCACTAATATCACTAATTGAGTTATCACTAATATGAGAGTCCTGACTAGTTTTCCAGGTAAAATCATGTTTTAGAGAATAATGTCAACAAACCTTTGCTCTTTATCTGACTTAAATCTCTTGTATTTGTTGCCACAAGGTACAAGACTAAGATTATGTAATCTGTTATCTGCAAAGCAGTTTAAAAAATTTCGTGTCTTAACATATCATTCTGCATATATAATCAATACTGTATCTGATGTGTTAACACTCAACCCTCTGCTATTGACAATAAGTTTTGCAAAAGTTTTGGATAGGTGCCTGCTTGAGCAATGGGCACTTGCGTAGACATATTTCCATATTAATAGCTTTCAAAAACATAGCACTGTTAATTAATGTAATGATAGCTGTCTGAAAATGAAACACAAAATGATAAATACATCGTCACTGACACCCTTTCTGATCAAATAAATCACAAAATTGTAAGCTTTGTGCTTTCTGAATCACAATCGCTAATGAACATTATATGCCAGCATGACTGCCAAATAGTCAAGTTTCAAGGACCATAAAAGTCACACTGCTCAGGCTGTTGGATTGGAATTGATATTGGGGGAGGGGGGCTGTGTGTATAGCATAAAAGTGCAGTCAGAGTCAAATTCAAAAATTCTCTAGCATGTATAAATCATGTCAAATACAGTAACCAAAATACTACACTATACATGATGTGTATACACCCATTTCCTTGGAGCACAGCTCCACAGCCAGATAGAATTAGCTGGGTGTCGATTTTGTTGAGGAGAACACTGGAGAAAAACCCTCCGAGTCAGACTGAGATTGATAAATCTCTGCCCACATGTGGAAACCAGGACTCGATCCTGGGTCCACATTGGTGGGAGGCACGAGCGCTAACTGCTCAGCCATCCTGACTCCCCTAAAAATATCAAAGGTGGAATGCATGTACATGTAGAAACTCAATTGCATCATTCTATAAAGTGAACATATGAGAAAATAAGACATAACTGCATGCTGCTTACATACTGACAGAATCTACAGTGACACTGATTGTTAGCTTGTTGCAATACCTACCTACAGTTACACCATTATTATGTGCTACTCTAAACCCTGGCGCAATTCCACCACAGTGTCTTTCCCTACAAACATAATGAACAGTATTGTCAAGATAAAAAACTATGGTAACAATAATCAAAAGAGTAATAAATCCTAAATGATAACTATAACATTTACATAAATTATGCCTTTGGGTAAACTATCAGCTTCATTAGAATGGTTTCAATTTATCATTTTTACTCTGAATATTAAGGTCTTTCTCCAAAGACAGTCAACAGCAACTGCCATAGATTGACATACATGTATATGTAGTTTTTAAAGGTTCCCTGAAAACGACAAATCTTCTCATAATATTATTTCTAAAAATTATGATAAAAAATATTTAATATACAATTCCGTCAGAATTCTTTTCTCTCATTGTGTGATACACATTTGAATTTAAAATATAGAACAAATAATCCTCACTGCATTATGAGACGGGTGATGGGTTTTGCTATTTTCTCTCCTCTTTCCTTTTTCTCAGAGGAGATAAAATAGTAAAACCTCTGCCAAGCATGGTACACTGTTTCTTTGGAGACTCACAACTACAGCCTAAAGAAGAAACTCCATTACATTCCTGGTAACAATCAGAACTAAAGTCAAGTTCTATTGAACAAAGTATTTAGCTTTAATTATTTCAATACCAAGTTAGTATAATACTTTTTATGACCACAACCGAAGAAAAACCCAATATAATGAAACTAGAGTTTATTCCCAGCTAATTTTCCAAACTTATTGCAATTAAATGCAGCACCACCCAGTGTTTGCAAAATAGGCTTGATTCAACTTACCATATGTACTCATGGAAATAACAACCTCCAATTTTCTCTTTATTCAGGTCAAAAGCATAGGCATATATCTTTGCCCCATTTCCATCACGATCTACATCAACTCTTGCCTGTGGTTACACACAATGATACAAATAATTATCAATTAGGATCAGCCAAAACATGTTTCATATTCAGCATCTATTGCCATCATCAGAAAGCTAACTAGTATTATAATGGTAGTTTAATTTCTCTTGGGATGTCTTTTTTCCCATGTCTTTCTTAAATTCTTGCTCAGTCTTAAAGGGAAACTGAACTCTAAAACCAACTTTTGTCAAATGAAATCTTTAACTGAGTGTGAAAATGAAATTTAAAAAATTCCTCGTATCGCACTGACAAGAAATTTGAGTTTAAAACGTGTTACTTGCAGCATTGTACCAGCAACTCAGGAATAAGGGTTAAGCAGAAAGAGTGTGGCTATGACATTTTATATGGGTGAGAATTGGCTCAGACTGAAAAAATTCATCATTAGAGTGAGATATCGCACATAGCATAAGTTCTAACTTTCACTCATGACTGTATAAGCAAGCTTGGGACAACAAAAACAGTTCAAGCACTCACTGGCTCCCCATAACCTATGTCTCATGTTACCTTCATTTAACGTTGACAAGTCAACAAGCCCCCATGCTCAATGACCCCAAATGACCCGAAACACGCACATACAAACTAGAATTCATCGGAAAATCAGTGCGACACAAGAAAAGAAAACTTTTAGTTATGTTCTCAACATCTTGAAGGATTTCATTCAAAAAATGTTGTTATTAGAGTTCAATTCCCCTTTAAGGGTCTAAATACAGTCATGTTTTGGCTATGGAAAGCCCTCATCAGTCTTAAGAGCCAAAACTTGTATGACCCCTAAGAAGTGAGCAAGAAGATCAATAACACATGGGGAAAAAAGACACCTGAAGATGAATTAAGTTACCAGAAGATGAAAAAATCTATGTCAGCTAGATTGTTGAAATTGAAACTTTTCAAAGAAAACTATAAATGATTATAATTACTGACCTAAAAAAGCCTTCCATACAATAGATATTTTACAATAGAATTAAACAATGGTAGAGAATAGAATAGCTAAAAGAACAGACATGTCGTTGCTGAACCAACAACTTTACCATGCTAATTTAAACCTCTCAATAATCTCTTGTTGCTTAGCTACTAGTTTAATGTTTGCTAATCAAGTTACATTACACAGTCTCTAGGAATATGAGTACCAATGGAATTTATGACTTTTAAATTTCATATTATGAGCCCTTATTGTCTGAGACCATTTCAAGTTACAAACATTTTTTACCTGTCCAAAAATAATGGCTACTCAAAAGCAGTGGCCCCTTTTGCTAGCAAAATTAAAAATGAATGGGGGGCCGTTACTTTCTGAATTCTATGGTATTTCTGGTTGATAATTTGGTACTCAATTTTAAATTGACATGCACATTAATTAACTGTGTGAGTGGTTATATCTCCACTCACAATGGGTCATTATTTCATAAGGGTTGAGTTCATTTATTTTGGGAACCCATAGAAGCACTAAATTTAAGGTTTATGAAGTTTTTAAGGGGTTGTTCTTTTCAAAACTCCCTTGCTTTCAACATTTTTGTCAACAAGTAAACACTTTGTAATGACTGGTCAAAGAAGTTTTATCCTTACCTCAAATCTAAACCTATTTACCAAAGGTATGTCTCGCTCATCAAGCAATGAGTACTTGTGCTGTGTTGACAAAAGAACATTTGGTTTTTCTTTACTAATTTTTACGAAGGTAACATAATGAATTTAGATATCATAAGGATGCGGCTGAAAATACGGCCCGGCACTTCAATTTTGAATATAACCTAAATTTCATTTCAAATGCCTAAACCCATAGCCAGTACTCTTCATCATCTGTTAAATGAACCACTGACTTCTCGGTTGAAAAAAGTTGTTGAATAGAGCCAAAATTTTCAGAAGTACCTGGAGAATTTTGATATTTGCTCCAAAAGAATGTTATTTGAAACCTCTATACTCACTGTAAAAGCATTTTAAAAGCTAACAAACAAAGTTCAACATTCCCAACCTGGGCTGATAAATGTAATTGAATAACCCTCGTATCCTAGCAATACACTCTACCCCCCCCTTCTGATCTAGCAGTGATATTTGTATGCACAAATACAAACAATCTTTACTAAGAATAAACTGACTTGCATGTAACGAAATAACTTTTTAGCTATATATCTATCAACAAACGTATTTTTCCCGTTTATAACATCAAAACTCGCAAGGAAGTGTTTCTCGTAAGAAAAGAATAGAATAGCAACTGCTTTGTTTATACCCGTTTAAAGCTTCCTTAAATTTAGTAGCTACCTGACGGCGAGGCTTCCGTTTACAATATTAAAAACGTGGGGACTTAAAGAAACCACGCAACTTTCCAGTTTCAATGATAATGAAGATTCTTTTCAACCACGATGAAGTTCCGAATAATGGGAGAACTGCTAGCGAATGACTGGGATATCTTGACGGCACTTTCACTTCTTCACATGAAAACTGCCTTAAATGGCTTGGCAAATGGTGTCGTTACTGCTATATATATATATATACTGCTACTACGATTTAAAGCTGTGAACTAGACGAATCAAACAATATATTCCAAGTTCAAATGTTTGTGAAGCATCTTACAAACTAACTTACTAAGTTACTTTGTAAGGCTTTGGCTATTTTTACCTTTGACTCGCACGTTTGCCGACCACATGAGTCGACAGAATTTCGTCCGACTTCACCCCAAATCGATAGTCCCAAGGTCACCATGACACGAAATCAAATATTCAAGCCAAACACGAACTGCTGGGTTTCACAAACGAAATGAGTGACGGAGTAGTTCTTACCAAGCCAAAAAAGTCTTGAATCACGCAAATATTCTAATTACTTATTTGAAAACAACAACAGATATGCTTAGTTCGAGCTCAGTTAAAAGCTGCGTTGGGTTTGAGCCGCTGTTGCTTACGTCGGTTCCTTGACTCCGTTTCGATTCGCCACTGAAGTTTTGCCACCGAAATCGCAACAGCCACTCGGACATAAAAACTAGCTCTGTGTTACAAGTTCTACAGTTTTCCCTTCAACACTACTCTAAGACTGCTACAACCACTAGCAAACTGACATAGGAACTTTGAAATGTGGAAACAAAACAACTCTGCGACACTGTTTACAATAAGGGTATTTCCAAATTTAACGCGACAAACCTATGCGTCACACTAAAAATTTTTGCTAAACGGTTGAATTTTACCTTCCCACCAGCTTTCCCAATGTAAACGATGCCAAGTTTGAGTCCAGACTGCATAAGGAAAGCGGCTCAAAGTAGCCAACTATGAGCAAAATTTAAGTCTTCTACTTGTATAACAAACTGCAAAGAACTCCAAAAATTCACCGCATATCTGTTCGCGTGACCAGCGGTCTTTCTCATAGGCACGTGGACAAGAATGGAATGTTAGGATCGGACAGAATGGTGGGTGGGTGTCTTGCGTGACATCTTTTTGGCAAACTCTAAGAAGAGCTTTAACGGGGCTAGAATATAATTCAAAACCCCATTCGCTTTATCTGGTTACTGACGAATAAATTAAATTAAAGTCTCACTTAAGGTGCCATTTCATTACCTCAGTGGACATGAAAAAGCGATGAAAAAGTTCGCTCAAAATATTTTATGGTTCGCGCGCGAGATAATTAACATTTGGTGTTTTTAACTGATGACGTCAAAGGTGTGACAAGCAAATTTGCATTTTAAAGGCTCACTTAAAATGCCTTTTCATTACCTCAGTGGACATGAAAAAGCAATGAAAAAGTTTGCTCAAAATATTTTATGGTTCGCGCGCGAGATATTAACATTTGGTGTTTTCAACTGATGACGTCAAAGGTGTGGTAGGCAAATTTGCATTTTTTATAATCTACTGCCAGTCCAAAACCTTTTTTGACGAGTTTAAACCGAATTTGGGCTGTTGATGTATTTCGAGTTAGATGGATTATTGTTCGGAAAAATCCACCTTACACGTGTGCAATATTTGCTTTTGGAAGTCTTTCAGTAGGGCATCCTCGCTTGGTAAAGCCGTGGCTACACGGTGCAACATTGCATGCAACGTTGCGTGCAAATGAACCCCTTCGTGTAGCCACACGGTGAAAGCGTTGCATGCAATGTTGCAGGAGTAGGATCGGTTTCTACTTCGCGCAACGTTGCGTGCAACAATTCAAAGGTGGCTACACGGTGCAATTATTCCTAGGACTGACGCCAGGTCAGGTAGTATATATATAACATGGTTTCCAATCTTGCTGGCCATAAGGGCTCTGGGAACGAGATTTGAGGATAAATGCTACACTGGGCTTCAATCGCAAATATTAAAGAATTCTTTATTTTGTAAAAACATTACAGTGTGCTGACAAAATAAATCAGTACATATCTCTAGAACTGACAGAAGACTCTTCAAGCATGCTTTTTTCATATGCTTTTATTTCACACGTTGAACGCCCCAATACGCGGCAATAAAGCTTTGCCGTTAAAACCCGACTGTGCGACAAGGTATTATCATCTTTTTATTTATATTTCTAAGAAGCTATAGCTTGTCTAAAATTTCTAAATCGAATTGAAGCTGTCATAATAGTTCACTTCCGTGGCTAAATGCCATTTAATATCTTTTTTGAAATTATTCTATAAATAGTTCTGAAGTTGTCTTTCGCCAATAAATACGAAAATAGATTTATCAGGGTCCAATAACTAACAGCACCCGGGAGACCGTTTTTAAATTGAAGGGAACTAATAAGAACTAAAATAAAAATAAAGCTATGAAAACCTCTCAAAACACTGTGAAATTTGCACCCTATCCTAACGTTTGATTTACTTTTACGATCATACTACCATACATGAAATTTTGGAGACATCGAGAGGGTGGGTGGGTTTTGAATCAGCCTCGCCTGCGAGCGAGGCCCCGCTTTTTCAAAAACCAATGTCAGGTTATCAGGTTTGCCACTGAATCTGCCAGCTATTAAACCTGGTGCCTTTCTATAACTACGCACTACAATACTGAGACTGCATGATTTTAACACAACAGTCTAGTGTTAGCTGGATCCCAGAGGCTGGGGGAGGGGGTACTCCCTATGTTGGGGTGGTAGGCATGACCGTCAGTCCATTATTTTTTAGGGGTTGTTAAAGGGGTGGTATGTATGACCTTCGTAATTCTTAGGAGTTTTTAAAAAATGTCAGTCCGGTATTTTTTAGGGGTTGTTACAGGAAATCCTGTTGCGTTTTAGCAAACGTGCGTACTGAACAAGAGTTTACGACAAAAGCCTTTTTGCGAGCGTCCTGTTACGCGCGCGCCTTTATTTACTGCATAACACATTCGGCGCAACACTAAGGGACTTAGCGCCGACCGGAAAGCTATCCAGTTTTCAATTAGTTTTTTCTTGGATAATTCGAGAGGTAGTTTTCAGGATGCTTTGCGGGACTTTATCGACGATCATCCGGCCTACCCCTTCAACCCCATTGTCGGTTACAGCAGGACACCCTTGTGTAAGAACGGCTGCATGCCAAAGCTGTTTGATTACTGAATATAGTTAAATTGGCAATTTGCCTTACATTTTCGTGATATTCCTGCATCGTGAAAAACAAGAACCAACGTTTTAACTTTCTAAATCTTACTTAACGCTAAAAGTGTAGTTTTCAAACCTTTCATAAGATGAATTTAAAGCCACGGATCCCTGGTAAATATCATATCTACTATTTATCAAAATAAAATATTCTAGAGCCCAGATGTTCAAAGGCCGATCGGCACAAACCCGGGGATGAATTTTTAAACCACGCTCTTGCTTCCAGTCGTACAAAGTGTAATAGGCCTTATGCATGTTGACGTCAAACTAGTCAATTTCAACCCAAGCCTTGTATTCAAGAAATAGGTGAACATTTTGCACATGCAAAACGAGTTCACGAAGGAATTATTTTCATTTGTTGGTGTTTTGGGATTTGATTTATGAAATATTCACACTTTCGTGATTGGAAAGCGAGGCTTGGGGGTGTTTGACGTAATCATGCATAAGGCCTATTTAAAATCGTCGGAAATCTAGACAATATTTTAAAAGAATCACAAATCTTTCCTTACTGAAGTTTGGTCTAACCCAGGATTAAAGTTAACGATGCTTTGAACAATCCAGCCCAGTTGAAAAAGACCCCAAATGTTCTTCACTCCTTTTAATGGCTTCACAAAGCCCTTTAAAGTTAATTAGGTTATCTCGTCAACAAGCTGCGCTTTATATCTTTAGTTCTCCATTATTGAACAAACTGTTGATGCTTACAAAATCTAATTGAACGCGTCTGTTCTTTACCAGTTATTCATTTAGGAGCAAATGAGTTATTCTTGGACTCAATACTTATTCTTCTATGTTGGAATAAGGGAAATTTGCCGCCGCTTTTGCGAAGAAATATATGTCTTTCGCCGACCGGGAAGTCATCACTGAGTAGTAGTACCGGCGAGTTTTTGTTTACATTTTTTGTCTCATTAGCATAAGCTGTCTTCTTTCCAATTCAGCACCAGAAAGAAAGTTTCTGAATAATGGAATGTTTCTGCAAGAAAAACTTTCTCTGAAAATGTGAAATTTTACAATCAATCTATAGCTTATTATTGTTCTTGCCTCCAGCCGTTTGCATTTTTTGAGTAAAGATTTCTACTTTGAAACTGCACTTATAGCTTATAGAACCGAAAGTTACGTCACTCATTAATTTTAACAAGCATTCTCAGGTTTTAAAGTCAGTTGTTGTTTATCTTTGTTCTTTCTCCGACTTAAAGTCCCTATCAAGCTTATTTTTTTTACTTTTTGGATTAAAACTGTTGTCATTTGTGAACTCAAAATTCGAATAACCAAAGAAAATTTCCATGTCTAAGTATGCTTTTTAATCAAAGAAAGATTGGAATGTAAATTTGGACCTAACAGGCCGGGAACTGATAACCTGTCACGTAGCAGCAGTGAATTGTGTGGTTTTTGTTTAAAAATTTTATTTCTCTTAAAAAATGTCATAAAACTTTTATTTCAAACAATTTCAAAGGAATAATTCATTGATTAAAGTTATTACTACAACGTGACCATTGTAGCCAGAATTGAATTTTTTGAGATAAAAAGATTGTCTGTGCTTTATGCCTCGTGCTACGTCATATGCCTCCTGCTACGCCATCATTGCATGCTTCAAGTCCAAAAAATAAAACAGGAGCGGCGAGAAAAGGTTTTATTTTCGAAAATTACTATTATTTAAGGGTTCTACTTTTCATCTGAAACTTAAAAAAACAAGCTTGATAGGGACTTTAAGTTGTTTGCTAATGAAGCAGGCAGAATGTAAATAATGCCGTCAGTAATAATACCGATATACTCAGACCTCGGGCATAGTTTTTTTCAATACGGATCTCATTGTTGACATAAAACGTTTTTATTTTTTCCCCGGGTTTTAAGAATGTCATTCTACGAAAAAAGTGCATGTTCAGATTGGCCACGGGAAAAACTGTAAAAATCAGCCCGCTCACGGAACCAACGAGATTACAAGATTCATTTAATCTTGCTCGCTCGTACGCCTTCCCCGAAGATGAATACCAACAGTGCACTAACATCTTACTTGGGGTCTAATTAACCATCTTAATTAACCGCAATTGTTTGTTTATTTTACCGCGAGCTGTCGCTAGATCTGTTTTTTTGATCTACTCGATTGCAATGACGATTGAGTTCCTGTGGCCACCCGCACTCATGTCTTGGACTTGTGTTGGACACGATGGACCTGTTTCAGTTCGTTAAAGGACGCAGCAAATGAAGTTCTGCTACTTCCAGAACTAGTTTTTTTCCTGAGGAACGAGATGCAAAAGTTAAGTTTTTTAAGTTTTGGAGTGAGCATTTAATAAAACAACGAAGCTTTCACCTTAGGTCAGATGCAATGCCACTGTCTCTGCTAATGCTAACGCCACATTCTCTGCTAATGCTTTTAATGCTTATGTCACTGTCTCTGCTAATGCTAATGCCACTGTCTCTGCTAATGCTTTTAATGCTTATGCCACTGTCTCTGCTAATGCTTTTAATGCTAATGTCACTGTGTCTGCTAATGCCAATGCCACTGTCTCTACTAATGCTTTTAATACTAATGCCACTGTCTCTGCTAATGCCAGTGCCACTGTTACGGGGGCCATTGCTATACTGCCACTGCTACCGCCTAATGCTACTGTTTCTTCTAATGCTAATGCCACTGTCTCTGCTAATGCTAATGCCACTGTCTCTGCTAATGCTAATGCCACTGTTACGGGGGCCATCGCTATACTGCCACTGCTACCGCCAAATGCTACTGTTTCTTCTAATGCTAATGCCACTGTCTCTGCTAATGCTAATGCCACTGTCTCTTCTAATGCTAATGCCACTGTTACGGGGGCCATCGCTATACTGCCACTGCTACCGCCTAATGCCACTGTCTCTGCTAATGCAAATGCCACTGTTACGGGGGCCATAGCTATACTGCCACTGCTACCGCCTAATGCCACTGTCTCTGCTAATGCTTTTAATGCTAACGCCACATTCTCTGCTAATGCTAATACCACTGTCTCTACTAATGCTTTTAATGCTAATGCCACTGTCTCTGCTAATTCTAATGCCACTGTCTCTGCTAATGCTAGTGCCACTGTCTCTACTAATGCTTTTAATGCTAATGCCACTGTCTCTGCTAATTCTAATGCCACTGTCTCTGCTAATGCTAGTGCCACTGTCTCTACTAATGCTTTTAATGCTAATGCCACTGTCTCTGCTAATTCTAATGCCACTGTCTCTGCTAATGCT
>JAOBAT010145418.1:0-11204 GCA_026413305.1 Hydrozoanthus tunicans
TTTTCCCCATTCTGATGTTACAAAAATATAACTGCAGTAAACTAAATAGCTTCTTTAAATGAGGAAGCTCGATTTTACTAAACTGACTATTGCCCCTCATCTTTTTTTGTTTTTGCTAACCCCCGTTTTGTAACAAAAGTTTTGCTAATACCCTCCCCATCCAGTTTTGCTAGCCCTCTCCGAGGAATGAAGTGAGACATATTCTCTTATCGAAGATGTTGTCAAATACATACTGATACGATGGTCTTCAGCTTTTTGTCGTGCATTTTGATTCTGCACGCTTCTTCTCTCCTTTGAGGAGGTACCGAGTAATACAGCCCCATTCCATAGCCCAGTTGTTACCTTTGCGTCTGTGCACAACGGTACAAGGTCTTCAACAGAGCGAAACTTTTTGTTGTTTGCGATAGTGAATTGATGCAGGGCTGTAATTTGTTTTTCATTACTTCTGCAATGAGAAAGAATGTTAGAAATAAGTTTACCAAGTATACTTTCAATTAAGTCTTTGAATATCTTTTAAAGTTGATTCAATTTCTTAAAATTCCATCTCGTTGAAATTTTTGCTCAAAAAACTGAAAAGTCATCCAGTTCCTCGAAATATAGTTTTCTTGTTACTTAGAAAAGACTGTTTTTAAGGGACTTAATGTAATTGAAATTACAAGAAGTCTTTGTTTAAAAAAGAAACGATTTTGGTTCAATGAATTTGTATACACATAAAGTATGTAACTCTCGGAGCTCTGTAAGTTAGAAGGCAAAAAACCTGTTGATATGGAAATTAATTTTGAAAAAGAGCAAGAGAAATTTGCCAGTGGTAATGGTTTAGGATCTTTCCTCAACTCTCTTATTAGTTTGTAAAGTCTATTTATTACGTTGACGAGGGTTGGGTTGGGGCTAATGCTTGTCTACCTATTTTGGTTTTGGTTATTAACATCTCTGGGCGACGGAAATGTGTTCACAACTTTGTGTTTGGTTTAGAAAAACACTTCATATTAATTGCTTCAAACAAATCGGCCTCATGCAAAACTTTTCAATACATTTAAATGACCTACTGCACGCTTTAATAATACAATCACCTGACGCTGAGCTGTTTAATCCGTCTTTAGAGTGTTGCTCGCGGTCGGTTTCAGTTGCTTTTTCAATGGTGAAAACAGCCAGATTTCGGTGTCGTTTTAGAATATTATGTAGATGTCAAATTTCACTTGTTGACAAACTGTTCGGGATTGTTTCTATTGCCTTGGTTCGGCTGTTTGTCAGTGCTAAAGTAGCCCCAAAAATTCGCTGAAAGAAGGTTACAGATTAATATTTTTAAAATGCAACATTTTACAGTGATTGCCGTTTCAAGCCAAGAGGTAACATGACATTCTGGCCAAGGGCTAGGAGCCAGTGGCACTTAACGAGGGTTTTTCTTGTCTGAAATCGTAAACTCGCAATATTTTGCTTTTTTTTCACCTTAAGTACTTGCACGTGACCGTGACTCTTTCTTTTTTTCCTTCACACTTAAATTAGACTTCGTTTTTACCATTGTGTGAAAATGTTCATTAAAATGCTCAACACAACACTTGTAAACCATTTTTTAAAAGTCCCGCGTCTTTGGCGGCCATTTTGGAGCGTCGTGCGTTGCCATGACAGTGTGTGCAAAGTTACATTACCCTCCCCTACTACGATTTTTTTTTGCACCTTGAAACGAGGGGGACTGGGACCCATTAAACATTTGCCACAGACCAGACAATATCAATATGTGGTTTCAAAATGAAGCTAACCATAGTATTACATCCCATAATTATTGTTTATTGCCCAGTATCCTGTTAGTTAGCATAAAATTTTTTCATTTCCAAACATAGGTGCATAGTTTTTTAATGCAGCATAATAATAACTATAGTTTGTTAAGCACGGTACTACACTGGATACTACACCGTGGCTAAACTGTAGTTGACACTCACAAAACTCTTTCAAAGTACAGAGTTTTATTGAGCGCTGGAAGCAGGTACTTAACATATTCTTGTTTAAGAAAGGCATCCAGCTGTAATCAGAACATTGTACGACATAGTTTGGGAGCATAGATCTCATACATTCATGCATTTTCGGCAATTTCAAAAAATGCATTTAGTGATTGTAAGTCAGAAATGTGGCAAACATAAACTCATACTTAAAGCTCAAGCTTGGGACCCCTTCAAATGGCAAAGTAGCAGAAGCAAACCGGGTCAAGGATTGCCTGCATGGACACAGATAATAATAATAATAATAATAATAATAATAATAATAATAATAATAATAATAATGAGCATTTCTATTACGCATTTTCCATAAATGCCCAAATGCGCTGTACATTTCTATCAATAAAAATTAAAATAATTTAAAATGTAAATAGAAATAAGAACATAACTATTCAAAAGAAAAGGAAAAAGGAGATTAATTATATTTCTTAAATTAAAACGTTTTTAGATTCTTTTTGAAAGACTGCATTGATGGAGACTGTCTAAGGGCAAGTGGAAGTTGGTTCCAAAATCTGGGTCCATAGACACTGAAGGCTTTTGCACCATAAGATTGTAGGTTGGGACGTGGTTGTTCCAGTAGGGACTTGGTAGATGACCTCAGAGATCTGGAGGGAGTGTAGATATTAATCAGTTCGGACAGGTAGGATGGCGCTAGATCATTAATTGTTTTATAGATGAGAAGTGCTATTTTAAAGTCGATTCTTTTTTTGATTGGAAGCCAGTTTAGTTCGAACAAGAGTGGAGTAACTGGTCGGATTTTCTTTTCAGGAAGATGAGCCTGGCTGCTTTTGCAGCGACTGCAGTCGTAGTATAAGGGAATCGGGTAGTCCGGCCAGAAGGGCATTACAATTGTCAATTCTCGATATGACAAAGGCGTTGATCAGTTGCTTGGTTGCTTCGAAACTGAGACATTTCCTTGTCTTAGCAATGTTTAGGTGGTAAAAACCAGATTTACAAAGAGCTTGAACTTATTTCTCAAGGTTCATTGTACTGTCAAAGATTGAGCCAATATATAGCAAGAGGAGCTGTGTATAGTATATACAAGAGGGGCCCTAGGACAGATCCTTGGGGAACACCACAGTTTAGCTGACGTCTTGTTGAGCGTGAGGCTCTAATTTTAACAAATTGCCCTCTTTCAAAGAGATATTAATTTCAACACAATCATTTTGTAACACACTCTGATGTAGAGGTGTATAATTAACCTTTATTTAGGTCTTGGACTAAAATAACAGTTTGCTTACCTCTTAATTGGGACACTACATAAAAATTGACATTACACAATTGTATAAAACCCTTGTTTATTATTCAAAACTTTTCAAAGTTAAAAATAAAATAGATATATAACTATTCTTATCTATACTAAACTAAACTACTAAACTATGCTATTTGATACAAAATTAACAAAATCAGAACTGCTGAGGTGATCATGTTTTTAATTCAGGTTGCGTATCTCCAACACACTTGCCAAACCTTTTAAACTAACTGCAAGCGAACATGCAAAACGCCAACAAAAGAACCGTTTTGGCAAGCCGACAAGCAGTGAAAGCTTTAGTTTGTAGTTGGATCTCTGAATCACAGCTGTGTAATGCTCCCTAAAACTGAACCTCTCTCTTATTCTTCTGATTTATTGTGGGTGCCCTCTGACTCCCCAACTCATAAGAGTGAATGGTTCCTTCCATTTTTTGCCTCATATCTTAAATGTCAATTTCAAATTTCACTTGAACATGACCTTTGGACTGTGATACATATGCACACTCAGTACGCTTATATACTAGTGTGAAGTTGAAAAAGCATCATGTTTAAATTAACAAAGAAGTCGCTTTTGATAAGAGTTATGTCTTTTAACGGTAGTTTCAAATATAAAATAACATATTTTTAAAACGTGTTTTGGATCAAATCAAATTGTCTTGGGCCCGCATTACCGTAACTGTAAGTAACTCACCGTGGACAGAAAGAACTGCTCCACGGAGTACACATTGATTTCATCAGTTGCCAACTTCCATACCTCCGGGTTTCAATTTTCTTGGTGTTCCATGCATGAGTCTACCTGAATAACTAGGAGCTGCACCCCATCGTACCCAGCGACCAAGTAGCCATCATTTTCAGTCTACACCGCACCCAGCTCCGAGCTGAAGAGTAGGTTTTATTTACTGTGACTGACAATCACTAAAATAAAAGTTGCAACTCAGATAAAGGGAAAAAAGTTAACTGGTTCACGCGAAGGAAAAGAAACGTATTTTTGAGGCTTTACTTTAAAAACCTGAAGGGAAAAGTTAAGTGGAGCATGACATCGTGCATCGCTGTAGACAAAAAGAAAACCCAAATGCGTTTTCCGTTCGATCTACTCTGCAACAGTCTATTTTGAATGTGTCCATGCCTTTGTTTTAGAATGGTATTCCAGTAGAGAGTAGATATAATTGTGCTTATATTTTCGAGATGTTCAGTAAAACTGCAACTGACTGAAATCGCCAACCCGAACTAGTGGAACGAGTGCAAACTGTCAGAATCGGATTTCGCGCTCTTTTCAGCAATTTGATTGGCTACAAGGACGGCGAAGGAACTTGGGCGAGTTTTTATAGCGGCATTGGCGTCTCGACAAGGTAACGTTTTTCTCTTCTTTTTTGGACAAGAGACAAAATCAATTTTTTTCTTAACCGTTTGCACTGGATTGTTTAAGAACAGATGTAATATTAAACATGTCTTTGTCAGCCGTAACTTGCATATCCTCCACTGACAGTTTTTGCAATGTCTGTACTCTCTGGGCTGATACAAGTGCAATGAGCATTACAAGTTTAAGTGTAAGCTGTTTTAGGTTGAGTTCCTCTAGTGAAGGGTAACTCTTAAGATGTACCAATACAATTTGTGGGTCCCAAGTCTCAGTGTTTCTAGGCAAAGCTGGTTTCCTATTAAACATGCCAGCCATAAATCATGATACAAGATCATGTTCTCAAAACTGTATACCATCATAAAGTATGAACGAAGATAAAGCAATGCGTGCTGTTCCAATTGCACTATAGCCAATGTTTTTGGACAAATGAGCGAGAAAATCAAGAGCATTGTGCAGGCTTGGCTGAACTGGGTTCAAGCAGTTGGTATTACAATAGTTTATCCAGGACTTAACATAAGTCTGATATTGTTTACGTGTCCCCGTTCTTCATGAATCCAATATAATCTCCAAGGGTTCTCCAGTTATGCCTTGGTTCAGTAGTGACGTCCAGACACAAGACAACCAAGTAGTTTGAGTTTTGGATGGAGTGGGTGTATCTCCTCTGGTTTGTATGGGAGTGTCAACATTTTCTGATGATGTGGTATATTTACTGGTGGGGCTTTCGTGAGCTGGAGGAGTTGAGGGTACCAGAATTGAGTGGGCCAATTTGGGACAACCAGTATTGCAGTTACATTGCTCTGTTCTATCCTCTGAAGGACTCTGTCTATTAGGCTAAAGGGGGGAAAGCAGTATACAAAGTTATACTCAGACCAGTCGATTGTAAAAGCTATTGCACCTGGATCTGGTTTCCATGCTACGTATTTGGGTACATGTCTATGTTTCGGGTACAAAGTCACAAAGATAAACTTTACGCCTGCCGTAAATGACATTAAATATCAGTACAGATAACTTTTACGTCAGATTAATGACAAATAAAAGTCGTAAAGCTTATCTTAAATCTTGCTGTAAATGTTTCTCAAGTGAACAAAAAAAACTTTACTGCGAACTTAAATGCGAAAAAAAGTAATAAAGCCTAGAATTTTACGCCTGATTTCATGGAACAAAGTATGTCTTGAAGCCATATTAATACTTGAAAGCACGCGGGTAGCTTTTGCCTGCAAGCACGAAATTAGTTTATTTTTTAGAGTAACAAATAATACACAAATTGTAGCTGTAAATACAAGTCTATGCAAGGAAATTCGGATAATCAAAAATCACTTACATAAATCAAGGAACGCTAAGAATAACCATTTTACCGGACACGTGGGAAGACAACAATTTAAAAGGCTACATTCAATTTATTGAACAAAAATAAGTACATCATTATTACTACAGTAAGCAAATGCGTTAGAATCTTTTATAACACACCTTTGTATCAATTAATTACAAAGTTTTTGATGACAGTAACAGCCCACACATAAGAACCTGTTAGTCTAAAATGTTCGTTTTAAGCCCCCTCCCCATTAAGACCGAAGTTTCAAGTTAGGTTGTTATCAACGGGGAAAACCCTTTTTTCTTTTTTCTCTATTGTACAAATAAATGATTTATACTGTATTATGAGATGATATCATCACATATATAGAATATTCAGATGAAATTCATAATTATAAAAACCTTTGTAAGCTCAATTTGCTTAAAGTACTATCTATACAAAACCTCTTAAGACTAAATAAAAGTTCAGGTTTTACAGTATATGTGCGAGCTATTACTCTCAAATACAAATAAAACAGTTTTGAAGGAAAAAAGGAGGCAAACAAGTCGAAAAATGGAACCTTATAAACTCGTATATAACAAAAGTGCTCACGATTGCAGTTTTCAGTCATTATTCGGTCTAATAATTTATAGACGAACGAGCCCTTGATTTTGGTGTAGGGATAGGCCGTATCGGAGTGGTCGTTGATCTTGGCTGTGAGTTCCAGCTGGAATCAGTGTTTTCACTAGAAGAGCTCGAGGTTGATGCCTTACTCATCAGCGACCTCTGGGATGAGCTTCTAACTGCCCACTCGACTGGGTCTTCAGGAGGGGCCCGACTTGATGGTGTTGCATGCATAACTCGCGTATTAGTTGCATTATGCACCCTCTTGCTTAAAGATAATCTATATATCTCATCCAGCTTTTTCTTTGCACTTGTAAGCCTTGACCTTTCCCATGAAAGATGCTTAACTTCATAGCGGCTTACAACCCCCCCCCCCCCCAGTTTCCTCATCTTCAGTCACACTACTTTCGTCTGAGCTTGTGTACTCTATAGTGAGGCATTTTTTTATTTCCTTCTTGGCATTGTCTGTCCAATTTGCTCGCTACAAGGCAGTGATCCTTTGCTCCAGAGATGTAAGTACAACTTTCATTTGAATCTATTTCTGTCCCCACACCTCTTACTATTCACCCGCGATGATTGCACATTTTGATAAGATTTTCCGCTTATGGTGAAAGTCTATTTTAATTTTAAAGATAGCTTCGAGTACTTGTCAGCAATAACAAATTGGAGAATCCCAAAACTATAATTTGACTTGGGCAAGTACTCCAGATTACATCACCGATGTCTTTCAAACATAACTGGTCTTCACGGTTTGTTTTTATATAAATGAACACATTTTAGATAATTTCTCCATTAAGTTCCATAAACTTCTGTCATTATCCTTTTTCTCTAAAAGGGTTATGACGGTTTGACGCTGGCTATTGGTAAGATAGCCTTTTTCATAGGCCTCATTGAAGCATTCGACTAATAATGGTCCATGAATGTGCCATCATTGCCAGGTGATCTGTTGTTCTCGAAGGTTAAAAGTGCCGATTTACATTCCTCTAGTGTAGTTTACCTTCTAGTTGTTCTTTATTCGCTTCGCTAAGACTGGTAAGCGTGTTTTTGAAAAAAAATACTTTCATTCAATTCCGAATTTTCTGATGACAGACGAATTGTATAAATTCTGATAGACTTTTCTTTGTTCAGCACTTAATAAATCCATTTCATGACTCTGCAGCTTGACAGTAGCAGGCCTTGTACAATTCAAGATATACTTGACGATTACAAGTGTAACAATAAACTGAAAATTGATTGTACTCAACAAGGTCTGTGCGTCGTCTTGACTCTGCGCGCTCCATTTTCCGGCTCCAACTGCTCCCCTAGCACTTTTGTTTAGTCTGATGTCATCCAATGCTTGGCTTACTTGAAGCAAAAGCTCAGCAATTCTGTCGAGGCCATCTATACGAGCAATTCATCTGGTGGGAAAAGCATCAATCAGGTTTCTATGGTTGCTGTTGGGGCGCAGTTGAGGGATTTTCGCAGAAAGATGGTTATAACTCCAGTAATAAAATCTTAAAATGGAGTGAAGCAATTATGCTGGAATTAGGTGTTGCGAAATGAATCATGCTCGTAACTGATCACTGTTTAATCCTTTGCTCACATCAGTACATCGATCCAGCAACCACAGTAATCGTCGAACTATAAACAAGATAAATAGACTAAATAAGTGAAAACAAAAATAACTAGAAATTACATTACTACTGAAAACACTAGAACTTTTGAGTCCGCAAAAGGTACAACGCAACAAGGTACACCCGACCTTCGCAGTCGCAACTCAATTCAAGCAATTCTAAAACGGACTTAAGCGCAAAGTCTCAAAAATTGCAAATTAACATAACAATATATGAGTCTTCACAAAAGCCCTGTTTACACGGCAAGAACTAATCCGGGTTAAATCTAACCCATCTCCAGAGGTGGGTTTGATCCGGGTTCGACCTGGGCTAGTTTAGAAAAGTTACGTGTAAACTTCAACCTGGGTTGAACACAGGTTAGTTTTGATTTAGCACATGCGTGATGCTTTGTTGTTAGTGAAACTGGGCATGCGTGTGTAAAACTAACCCGGGTTCGTCCAAGGTTTGTGCTTACACGCGTCCTTGCTATTTTTCAGTGTGAACAAAGTTGGGTCGAACCCGGGTTTGTTTGTGCCGTGTAAATAGGGCTATAGAGGCACATGACTGCCGTAACAATGGTGTTGTCGCTTTGGCGAGTTATTAAAAAATTCAGAGAGTTTTCTTATTGCAGTCATCATGTTTTTAACAAGAAGCAACGAATAAGTGTTTGCAACTCATAAATTTAATCTATGATTCATGCAATGAATGTAAGTAGCCTTGTTAAACTGATTTTGAATTAGTGTCGAAGCTCCCACGTATTTCCCTGCCATATTTCCGGCTCCATCGTAAGCTTTGCCGCGGCAGTTTTCCATATACCAGTTTTCGCTAATTGACTTGATAATGAGATCCTTAATTGCTTCGCCACTTAGATCTTCACCACATTCCCTAAAGCCGACAAATTCTTCTCTGATTTCTTGGGATGAATCTAAAAATCTAATCACTAATGACAAATTTTCTTTATTTGGATTATCGGTCGCTTCATCTGCTCGCACAGAAAACATCTTACTTTGATTTGCTTCGTGAACTATTTTTTTTCACAATGTAGTCTCCTATCGTGTTTATAATTTGGTTTTCGATTGTTTTTGAGCGGTATGTGGCATTTTTTGGGGCACTGTCGAAATATTTTTCAGTACTTCATCTCCGCTGTCTATAGAAAATTGAAGGAGAGTTTGAAAGTTTTCTTGCAAGAACTCATTGGCAGAACTATCGTCTCTCTTGCCTCTCAAAGCAACGTTGTTCTGGCCACACAAAATAACTGTTTTGATAATAGATTTTATCTTTTTCCGGTTCTCGGCAATTTGAGCTTGTACAACTTGATCAGGCTGTTGATCGACTGGCGCTTATTGACCTTGTTGGACCTGTAAGAAATTTTGCATGGACAGAACCGACATTTGTGAATTCATTTCGCACTTTCCACTACAATGGTTCTTCAGTCTTAAACTCGTTGTCCAGAACGTCATGGCTGATTTAGCTTTGAACCGTTTCTGCCACACTCCATTCCAAAACAGGCGCATGGCAAACAAAAACTGCCGCCTAAATATTTAGAATAAGCCACCCACGGGTATTTGACAAGCCATTCCTGCCGGAACTTCCTTAGTTTTCGCTCTGTTTCTAAAGATTTAGGAAAATCATACAGCGCATCTGGCTTCCAAACATTATCAATGAATTAATATTTTTCGGCCGGCGAAAACACAGCGATGTTCTTAAACACTCTCGATATCAAACGGCGAACAATCTTCCATTCTACAAACCGGCTCGCCATCAAGCCACTAGTTTGTGACTAGTGCATCCTTGACTTTTCAGCCAATCGTGGGGCAGTTTGACTAGTGCACTGATCACAATACTTTCCCCTTTGCCAATCAAATTAGAGTTTGACCAGTGCACAGAACACAATGACACACTGTCTTGATCAACGAGTGCACTGCTGCCGGTATAGGTGACAAAACAGGGGGTTAGGGGGAGGGGAAAAGTAATTTTTCTTGTCAAAAGATATATATATATAGGGAGAGAGAGAGAGCTTTTATGCCCTTATGTACCGTTTAGCAAAACAAAATCCAATAAACCAGAATAAAAAGACATGTGGAATATTAAAGTGAAGTGAAAACTTATTTTTACACCAAAGATTTGACTAGTTTCTGGAAACTAGTTGCACTAGTATGGACCCAGCCCTGTTCGAAATACACCTGATGTAACATGATTATAGTTTTTTAGCTAACATCACAGAATTTTTATCAATGAAAAGTATTAATTTATCATTACAAATGGAGGGACAGTAATCCTTTGCAGGACTTCAGGCCTCTTCAGTGGGAATGGAAAATGTTGTCATGACACTGCCAACTTTTTTTTGTCGTTTTTCTTCCATCACAAGAGAAGCGACACACTAATGGCTGGTCATTGGCTTTGACAACACTCCTAAAACTATCTTCCGCAAACAGATACCTAAAATATCTGCAACTGATCTGCTGCAGCCTTGTATATGACTGGTAAATGGCTGAAATTTAACAATAATGGATGATAATAGGTAACTTTTAACAACAACTATGTTATATACAACTTCAAGCAAAACTTCTAAAATGATACTAATTTCCTGGAATAAAAATGAGAAAATTAAATTAAAAAAACCTACTTTTAAACATAAAAGTCAAATACCAAATTTATTAACAGAGTTAACACAAAAGCATCACAGGCTATTTGAACTTTTTCACTGGAAAAAATCAGTCATGACAAACTCACTTGAAATATTTCAATTGAGTTAGACATGTTTTGTCAACCTTTGTCATCTATTTGTAGAATGTTTCTACTAACTTCAAATAAATTTATGGTATTGGCAACCCTATTTAAAATATTATAAGTTATGCTACATTTAAGAAAGCAATGCATGCAGATTAGTATGGTTGCCGAAGTGTGTCAATTTTCGATATTGTGTGTATGTATTCAATAATTTCAATATATTGACAATAAAAGCGGGTCACTATTCAATGTTGTGTGTATGTGTTCGATAACGTCTATATATTGACAATAAAATCGTAATATATGGGATATTTTTCTCAATGTGTTCGATAAACTTGAAGCTAAATTCCCCTCGGCCTTGATATTCA
>JAOBAT010145429.1:0-11204 GCA_026413305.1 Hydrozoanthus tunicans
CAAAAGTAGGAATAGTAGGAGAAGGGTCAAAAAAGTAGGAAATAGTAGGAAAAGTAGGATCACTTGAAAGCCTGCAAGACGCTATACTCTGGGAGCCTTGAGCAGCGAGGACAGCATCGTCAACGGCAGAGAACAATAGTGAACATAATAGCTGCACGTTGGAATGCACTGTGCTCGTCACCATGCATGATGCCATCTTGAAAATACAACGTGAAAAGCTCAATTTCGAAGTTCTTGCACGATTATGATTAAACGATCGTAGACTACGATCAAAGAGATAATTTCTCAATCTTCATTTTCTTCTAAGAGGTAAACTCTTTATTCTAGATATTAGTTCAATATCTGCAAAAAAGGTTTTGCTAAAACTCATTTTGTTGCTCAACTCAGTTGATATAATACCTTTATACACTAAAAATTCAAGTTACTAATTAAAAATCTTCGACATATAGTCATTACAACATAAAAATTAGTTTCGTCTATTCAGACCTCATCAGTTTGTACATATCTATATATGTAATAATGATTTTACGTCGAAGATTTTTAGTTATATACTTGAATTTTTAGTGTGTAAAGGTATTATATTAACTGAGTTGAGCAACAAAATGGGTAAACTCTTTTTCTTTTCACAAAGTGTAACTTGGAAAAGAGAAAAGCGAATGAGTCAGGACAAGTCAGAAGTACGTCCTTTGCGAGCGGTCGTCATCAATGTTGGCATACCCGTTGCTTAAAAAGTTCCTAGTCTGTTCTGTTGGGTGCCCGTATTCGTTTTCGGGTTCCGAACCTTCACCCTGGGCCCTAAAATACACCATTAATATAAAGAAAGATGGTGCGCGATTTTGCATGATATCCGTCATGACTTTTTATATAGCAAGTAGGATTTATTTGTTGTGTCACTTTGCTTGCGTTAACTGTTTGTTTTAAAAATTCAAAGAAGTCAGTCTGAAGACTGACATTTAAAAAAGCCGAGGGACGACAGCGCGAGAAGAATGCCTTAATAACTCGTTCGTTTTGCTTAATTGTTTTCACCACGGAAACTACAACTCGTGCATGACTGTATTAAATTCTTAAAACAGTAAAATCTAACTAAGTGTCTTACTGTAACTGACTCGAGTTATAAAATGGATCCCAGCCAAAAATCCTAAGCATGATTGCGATTTAAAATGTTTGAAAGCTGCAAATCAAAACTTGAAGACTGAAACCTGCTTAAGTTTAGCGATGCACGCAAGCATTGCTAGCGAGAAAAATTGAAGCAGATCGCAATCAAGGTGCAAATATCAAATTGAGAGCAGATCGCGACCAGTGACCGCGATCTGCTTGCGAGATGATCCGATAAATGTACATATGATTCTGAGCGGCATTGTAATTGTGCAGAAGGTGCAACCTTTGCATTATTACAGGTCTTAGAAACAGGACTATGAAACCTGTTCTCAAACCACCCATAAGTAGTGCATCAACAAATTTTATACTCTACCATTTGGATCAAAATAGAACTTAACTTGTATTTTTCCTCAAAAAGTACAAAACCAGTCAGAAGTGGGAGCGGACTATAAACCCAGAATACATCTGTTGTAAATAAATAAAAAAAAACTTTAGATTTTTCAAAAGTATAGAATTTAAGTATCTACAGCAAATGTTGTGAATTATGCTCATATAAAAAAAACTGATTTCTATGCACAAGGGAGGTGAATAACCAGTAGCTGTGATCGTAAGGCTTAATAAGACGTACCTTCAGATCTCGGGCCAATCCCTTTCATTTCATAACCTCTGATGGATTGGGGACCACCCAAGAAAAACCTTTACAAATAAGACACAATAACTGTTAGTTTTTGTAAGGCTAATTACTGGCGGATGCTTTTTTGATGGCGAAGGTTAGCTTGTGTGACAATTACTCTAAGGCCACAAATATCACACTCTGTGCTGCAATGCTTTTCTGAAGGGAAAATTCTATCGGGGGGGGGCGTACTTCAGGGTTAAAAGGGTAGGGACGACTATTGGAAAAGAAAAAAAAAAAATAATAACAGACAAAAATTTTCCAATGTAAAAAATACCTCTCGGTTTAAAAATTACCCTAAAAAAATTACCAATTCAAAATTGACATTTTATCCTGGAGAGGGTCAAGGGTCCCCTCGTGTTGCACTGAACGTTATTGCAAAAAAAAAAAAAGGCTCCCTCAAAATAGGATGTTTACAAGGAAGACGGAATGCATTTTCTATTTCGTTGCACAGCTTATTCTGACATAAGAAATACATTCTTGAGCAAGATAAATTACTTTATTGATAGTACTAAACCTAATCTATTTGAAAACATTCTATGTTAACAATCAGAACCAGCGTTATGCTGTTTCATAAAGTTTATCAACAAATGCTTTGAAAAGCGAAAATCATTACCCCAAGGTACATTAACTCCTATATAGCATTATTTGCAGATATATTCATAATATAGATTGTTTTGTTTAGCTTTGTTCTGTTATGCCGTAAAACTATTTTGTTATTTTTTTTTCGGAGTGCTTTAGCAATGTAAAAATATTTACCATGCTAATAAACCCGTCATACTACTACTACTACTACAGATTAAAGGATTTTGTTGTCATAATTACTTGTTCAGTAAGCTGGGGTCTGAAAGTGGTCTAACAGTTTTTCCGTATTCCAACCCTATAAAACACCAGGCTATGGTTTTACACAGGGTCTTTTGAGAACCCATAAAAAATACCAGACTGACAACTTAAACTGCTAAAAATATGATGGTCAAACCTAGCTCTAGCTCCCCATCCCCTCTCCCCCCCCCCCTCCTCCCTTCTAACATTTTTTTGGCCAATTTTGCTGCTAAAATGAATACAAGCGTCTGTCCGGGCTAGCCTACTGTAGATTAGTGTCTTCTATGATTCGCACTGTCTTACCACCAAATAAATCAATAGCTATTATCATTATCAACTCATTATAGTAAGTGTATAGGATATCTTAGTTAACCTGTCGTTTATCTTGCTCGTTTGGCTTCGCAATGGTGTCAAAACTCCTCCTTGGAGTGACCATGATATTATCTGTGAAAATAAGAGAACATAAAACTAAGAAGCATGAACAAAACAAAAAAAACTATTATTCAAGTCTATTGAATTAATACAGCTGAGTTGACTGGAACAAGTCAGGTTTCTAAAGTGTCTTGCTAAAGGACACAACACAGTGGTCTGACGGAACTCGCAACCCATTATAACCAACCCATTAACACCAAAGTATTTTCTAATGCTGTGCAAACCCACTATTTCGATGAATATTGTCATCATCGTCAATATGACCACCATCATCACCATTACCATTTTCATAATCATCACCACTGCCGCCATCATTATTATCATCATCATCATCGGACTATTATCATTAAGATTGTTGTCATCATCAGGACAACTGCTACTCACCCAGTCCTGGAGAATCTCCAAACTTTCTTGTAATTCAAAACTGTTCTTTAGGAAGTTGACATCACCTCCAATTCCAGCAAATTCCTGAGCAAATTCAAAGAAAACTCACATACCTTTATCTATAAAATGCTTAAGTTCCATGACATGCAGTTGCTTACTGCAGTAGACTGGATTAATTACACTCCAGACCATTTAAATAACAATATTTTCTATAGTCTTGTAACTTGGCAAAAACAAAACAGCAAGTCAACAGTCCCTTTTGTCTATAAAATGTGCCAACTTTGCAATTAATGGCAAAAATACACATGATTGGCTAATTTCCTAATAACATTGCCAGTACTGTGAATGCCTGACAACTCACAGCTGACTAGAGTTACAGTAATGAGACATGAGTTCGGGTCCAAGCTCAGGCATTAACACCAATTTTTTTATGATGAGTTTGTGAAAGTGTGAGTGCCTTGTATGTATCTTTGTTATTTCCTTTCAAAACCTCAAAAACACATTGTCTTTGTGAAGAGAAACTCTTACCTGAAAAAGCTTGAAAAATGATCCTTCACTTGGAAACACTCGGTCATCCCGATTGTCATATAAAAAAGTATGCTACAAAAAAAGCAACATCAAATAATTATTATAAATTGAGAAATATATATATACTGCACAATGTATCCTATCCCAGAAAAAATTGGGAACTGTAGGTGCACATGATATCATGAGAGGGAGCGGGGGGGGGGGGCTTATCTCCGGTTTTCATAACTTGCTAAGCAGAAGAGAGTCTTTGACTCCCCCTGGATAAGTCATTATCCCATCACAGGTTAGACCCAAGCAGAACTGATACTCATCTACACAGTTGTGCCAACTGGAACAATGTCAGATAAAATGTCTTGTTCAAGGACACAACACAATGGTCTGACCGGGGTTCAAACTCGCAACCCTAGGATTACGGGTTGAACATTCTTACTGCTTGCCCACAGTGCTGCCAACATAAGTTGACCACTTACAGAAATTTGCCAACTTCCTTCATAAGAAATTTGCCAATCTTACTTTACAGCAAATCTTTGTTACTAATTTTAGGCACTTACAAACAACTATTCAGAATAGCAGAGTATGCATTTAAAAGGGTTATTTAGAAAACAATTGCCCCAAGAGACTTTGGCCCAGAGGCTAGAAAACCCAAGGAGGCATATTTGAAACCTTAGCATGCAAAACCAAAATATAAGAGAAACTATGTCTCAGTGTACCAGATTTCTAGGACTGCCCACCCCCATGCCGGTAAATGCTGTCATTAGAAGAACGAGGGCAGCTCTTAGATGAGATTCAAGTATTACAGCTAGTTTTATTAGCTATTTAAAAATAAGTCCAGTTTGAAGTGTAAGTCGCCTTCTCGGCCTGAGCCTCTGAGAGAGATGCGGCAGCCCTCTTAGGGGGTCGACCACGAAGATGGCAGTAAAAAGCGCTGATAATAACGCAGATGAACAGAATCACTAGTTGCTGTTAAATCTGTTTGGTATCTGGACTTCATGGTGTGTTTTTGTCTTTGGCTTTTGACAATTTAAAAAGAACCCCCTCTCTATAAAACCCACTCAACTAAAAGGTCCCCCCCAGGGCTTATATGTAAGAGCTTTTGAAAAATTAACTGTAATTATTGAACATTATTTTTGTTATCATTAATACAAAGTCATAGTCAAAAGTTCAAAGTACCTGGAGTGCTGACTTGAGTGAGTGACCAGCCTGCTCTCTGATGGCAAAAGATGTAGTTTTCTTCAACCCAGTCACTTCACGCCAAGTTCCATCCCAGCCGACTGAATGGTGGCCAAGAACTGAAGGAAACTGTTTAACAGAAAATTAAAAAACACAAATTTAAATCATTTGTGAGTGTTTTTTAAGTCACTCTATGGTTAGTCTGCACTACAAGCCATTACTTTTAAAAAGAAGTCTCTTCTTATGAGAATATTAATAGGTTTTGTAGTATTGTGCATTTCTTAAAATTGTTTCAAATGAACCATAAATTAAATTAATTATAATTATTTTTATCATGGTTGCTTTAAAGTTAAATATTTTTAAAATTAAATTTTAACTAAATGAAATAACTAAAATGTCTTTTTCTGTCTGTCATAACAAAAATTATACAAACATATGCTGTAAGTTTAAAAAACATCTGGATTTGTGTGGGAGGTGTCTAAAAAGACCCAATACATTTGTGAACTGTGTTCATTCCTTTTATTTTAGGTTTTTTATAATGGTAAAAAAGTAAACAAGTTGTAAAATGTCCAAAAAAATAATCTCTTTCAAGACAAAGCTTTTCACTCTCAAATTGAAGAGTCTAGTGCAAAAAAAACATAAGCGATTTTGTATGAAAAGCTAAATCTCCCAATGTTTCTTGAAGAGGAAAAAATATAATGAAGTGGGCATTGACAACTTCATCAAAAGTCACTTAAGTAGTCATTTTTGCACTAAACTAGTCTTTTAAATGCACATAGAGACTTCACAAACAAACATGCAAAACACTAAAATCACTAAGATGGATTTGTACCATGAATTCCATATTGACCCCCTGGGAAGCTTCGCTGTAAGAGCTTTGAAACAACTCTGTTGTGGATTTTTCAATTCCTACACGGAAACTGAGAGAATCATATACTCCATGAGTTATATTTTTTAGAAAATTAATACTGTGAGATGAATATTTAAGGTTATAATAGTAATAATTGAGTTTATTAAATGAGAGTGCAGCTTTCTTATTGACTTTCAAATTTGTAGTTTGGAAATCTCTTTGTTAAGAACCAGTTGGCTATCGACACACAACAAGTTATGTGAAATGGCATTATGAGAGGGGCTTTTATAGGATTTTTTGTTTGTTGGATTTGTCTTCAGTTGGCCATTCTGTGGAGCTGTTTTTCAGTTTTCATATAAAAAATTATGCTTTTCCCGTTTTGTTGTCTTAAGGTGCAGTTTGTGTTTTTTTAGTATTAATTATTAAAAGTTTGGAAGTGCAAACTTTCAGATTTGATATAGTGTTATGCAGTTTTCAAATTTGTTCAAAATTTATTTTGGTTTTCAGTTTTTGGTAAATACTATTTTGTATGGATAAGTTATGTTTCACCTTTCACTACATTTCAGGACTATCAATTCAAAAGAGAAAGTCTTATTGATTTAGACACTTTCTACAAAGAAAAGAAAGAAAATGTTCAACAAAGTTAAGTGCTTAATACATAGTTTTGAATAATAAAAACTTTTGTATATTTACATATTACTTAACCCTTTCAGTCCCAGCCAGTTTATCAATGTCTAACTTCTCCTTACATAACTCATACAATATAAGGCATTTAGTAATGAGAAAATAGAAATTGATCGAGCATAGCAAACTACCGAGGATGAAAGTCAAAATTCTCCTAAACTGGTAACATGAAAAGTATGGGTTCTAGTAGGGAGAATTAAGTAATATGTCATTTGACGTATTTGGGACTGAAAGGGTTTATTCATTACCTTTTCTCTAGGTCTGTGGGAAGTGGTTTGTCAAATTTCACCTGAAAAAAAAAAAAAGAAAAAAAAACTTGGTGATACAACAAAAGTAGAAGTCTAAGTTTACTGGAACTTTGGAATGAAGATGGTCAGCCATGGTTGAAAGGAGTGGTGTGCTTTTTTTACTACTAACATTTACTTCTAATTATTCTAAAACTTGTGACATTGAGTAAAATCACTTTCTAAATTATTTCTGGTTGTTAAGTATTAAGTGCAGCAGCTATAGTTTCTTTTCAAAACAAATTCATGTATCATCACAAGTCTCCAGGTTCCTGAGCAGTCTTCAACTATAAATCTTCTGAGTTTTAATTTTCTTCCAGGAGAAACATGCTGGTTTAGTATTCATGTTGTATTTTAAGCTTAACTTGGAGAAAATTTTTTAAATTGCATGTATATTTGAGTTCGTGAATAATTGAATCTCCAGATCTAGATTTTCCCTGAAATCTCCACTCAAAACTTTTTGCCTCCTCATCAACGAAATCTCCAGGTTTCTAATCTAAAAAGATTAAGAGGCCTGTATTGACATGTAACATATACTTTAAACAACAACTACTATTTATTTACTATTATAATAATAATTAATTTTGATTGACAGAAATCCTCCCCTTGTAAAATTAATCAGTGAAAAAGCTCATTCCCAATAAATTAATATAAGCAATCTTGGTAAAAATGTACCACTTTCATCAAAGTTTAATTTTCATTGAATTTCCTTGTGAAACCAAACTGTAATGACTAATTTAAGTATACCCTCATGATAATAAAAGAGCTCATTAATAATCCATTGTACCTGATACGAGGTTTTAGTTCTTGTTCCAAAACCAATGTTGGATTTTAAACTTTCTGCTCTTCCAAACAAATTGTTAAGTATGCACCCAAACACCTGGATAATAGGAAAGATCAATGAGATCTTACAGGGCTCGAAATTGCGACCAATACGGTCACCAATGCGACTAACTTTTTCTCCTTGGCGACTAAATATTAACGTAAAGTTGCCACTTTGGCGACCTGAATTTTGCATGATTCAGATGTAAAATAAAACACTAACGTTTATATAAACCTTATATCTCGTTTGGCTTTGCGTTCGTCGTAAATGAATGGGCCAAATTGCACAAGCAGAAAGTTTTTAGAGAAATAAGTTCGTCTGCTCCTGAAATTGTCACGCCACAGTTTCCAGAGGATGTCTTTGCTTGGCAAGAAAGTTTTGTAGAAGTATGTATTTTTTTGTTTTCATATTTTTGTATTTAAATTGTACAAGTGTGTCCCACGCCATGCTGAAGGATATCAAACAGTTTCAAAAAGAGCAACCCAAACATTATTTTGATTATACAAACTGGCGACTTAGAATTTGCATCTGGCGACTGTATTTCTCCAGTTGGTTGCCAAAAAGCAACCTAACGATTTTTCTAACTTCGAGCGCTGTCTTATCTTTTTCTCAGCAAGGAAAAGATCATAGGCTTACTAATTACTGAACAAGTATACAAAGTTTTTAACAACAATATGTGAGGAGAAATGTTGAAAAAGAGGCTGGGGCTTTTTTGTTACTTCAATGGATCATAGGTAGCAGAAGCAAAAAGTTATTGGGGGTACAGTGGAAATTGCAATAGTTCATGAATAATGAAATCTGAATTTCTTATTCAAAAGTAACTGTTGTTACTAAGCTAGAAAATAATTAGTGGGGGGAGTGCCCCTCCTGGTTCTGCTGTCCATGTGGATAGACTATGCTAGATTAATAAAATCTATAAGAAAGAGATGAGCATATCCACTAACTGGTAGCATAATCTTTCTAAACCTGTCAAAATATTTCACTTCATATGTAGGCACTTAAAAAGGTTTGAGAGATGAGCCACCTAGAAGACATGAGACTCTGCATCAAAAAATTAATAAGTTACCCTGACTTTGAATTTGAAACTAAAAATGACTGTTCAATCTAACCAATTCACTGCTACACGTTTTTGTGATATCAACACATTTAAATAATTTATCTTTAAATTATGGAAAAGTTAAATAAATGGTTTTGTTTTGAGAATGCTACCAATTAAGATCACAAAAAACCTAGTAGATAAGCTGTGACTTCTCACAACCTTTTTATAGAATTATGTGGAAACAGATTAAGAGAATTTATAAACTTGTCAACTTAGAGTGACTTACCATACTGCCTTCGTTGTTTCCAACCTGCGTCCCAGCATTACCAGAAAGCATTCTCTTCTCTCTCACTTTAATGGTGACATCCAACCCATCTGTATGTCTCGATGGTCCTGTAAAAATATTATTTTATAAATTAAGTTATCATTAATTATCCAATAAATACCATATAAGGTCCACTTAAAAATATTCTGAATTCTAACCAGTGAATTCACTGATTTTTGCAAGCGCATTTGCAAAAAAAAAAGCAAGGAGGGACAAGCAATTTTGTTGGTGGCATTTTGTCAAACTTAAGTACAGTAAAAATTGTAAACATACCCGAGTATTAGATTTATACAATAGTAATAAGAACCATATCAAAACTTCAATGTGGTGTAGATTTACTCCCAAACGTTTTATGGGCCTAACTATTATTTTTTAAAAGTTTATTTTGTTAGATATTACTTTTCAATGAATTAATATCTATTTACAGTTTACACATTGTTAAAATAAAAAAGTAAGAACAGTTGAACTCCGGTAACTCAAACCCTCTGTAACTTGAATTCCCTGCTTACTTGAAGTAAAACAGATTTCCTCTTAGATTTACTTGATATCCATCAACTGTTATATTAATGGTAACACCAGTCCTCGAAACCCTGATAATATGAAAAAAATTCAATCCCCTTTGACAATTTGAATCACCGACAGAGGTACAAATGTTCAGTAGTTAACCCTTCCATAGCTTTGAGCAACATTTATCAACATCTATAATTCTCCTTACAGTAACAAAAAATCTTACTGATCAGTGCTGAAAAGATGAAGTTTGATCATCCACCTAAAACTCTAGAAGATTCTAACCATGAAATTCTCCCAACTTCAGGCTTTCAAGCACATCCAGGTGAAAAAGTAGGAGAAAAGTAGGACCAAAATTATTTTAAAAGTAGGACAAAAGAAGGATTTTGAGGGGAAAAGTAGGACACAACTGAGGGCTTAGAAGAAGGAATAAGAACATTTGCAGCCTTTGAAGAAGTACTGATAAACTGCTTCTAGTCTGCCTGTGACTCATTTCACTGCTGGTATGAGTGTGAGGCATCTGGACTAGACATGCCAGATGAACATTTGTTCGTCAAGAAATCTTCCTTACAACATGTGGTCCAGGCTTTAACCCTGAACTTTTACTCCCTATTCCTACATGATACAACCTTGCACAATTTGTTGAAATTGCAGCATATATAAAAAGTAGGAAAAAGTAGGAGTTTCAAGACAAAAGTAGGAATACTAGGAGAAGGGTAAAAAAAGTAGGAAATAGTAGGAAAAGTAGGATCACTTAAAAGCCTGCAACTTTCTCACAGAACATTAAGGACTTAAGTTAGGAGAATTTATAAGCATATCACAGGGCAACTATTAAATGATGTAAAAAGATTAATTGATTACCTGAACTTGTATCAACTAGAAGGTCAACAGAACGAAATATTCCCAGCTCCAGGAGGCGAGATCGGACTTCAACAGCAACACCAAGCACCTATTTTCACCAAATGAAAATGATAACAATAATTCTATAAATATATAATTATTATGTTCAGTTCTGTGGAGGAATTTAGTTTCTAGTAAAAGCTAGATCTGTTATTAAGTTGATGTCTCAAAAGAAAAGTTATCCCCAATCAAATTTAGATTCATGAAGTAGGAATACACAGTAAATGGTGGCTTGTACAAAACCTAGTATGTTGGTGTATGATAAACTAAAACTTTTTTAAACAAAATGAGTTTTGAAGCAAAATAAAAATATTTGGCAACCATGAAGTTTATTGTTGAATAAAAAGTGATGTTATATAATCACCTCTCCAAAGGTCTTTGCATCGAGAACTTTTTGCACTTCTGGGACCAAGATGTCATTTTTTGTTCTCCGGAGCCCTTCCACATGTACACAATCAACAGTGACCTTAAAGGGAAATTTCATAGACAGGTTAAAATTATGGTGACGTTTGCAACAGAAATCTACAAGATAAAACACTATATGTTATCATGAAATAAATAGGAGAGAATGAGGGAAAAACCCAGGCCAAGTCACCAAATGCAAAATACAGCAAATAATATGGGAAGGGTAAGAAGGGGGAGGAGGGGGGGGGGGGTTAGGGGTTATTAGAGAGAGAAAGAGGGT
>JAOBAT010145440.1:0-11202 GCA_026413305.1 Hydrozoanthus tunicans
CCCCCAATTATTTGGTTGGGCCCAAAATTTTTGATTAACTATAATAACCTTTGACTAGAAGTTTCAGGTTTTATAACAAACTACTAAAATTTCAACTGTGCCCCCCCCCCCCAATAACTTTGCTTCCGCCGCAGATGCTCCTAGCTTCCCGAGTGTATCCGCGACCAAACAGACACACAACATCCATGAACTACTTCTTTTAGAACGTTGTTCAAACCATGTGCTTTGGGAATAGCGAATGTTTCTTCATAAAATGAAAGTTTCTGCAAATTAATGGCGACTAGTTTTAGAAATCTCGTCATCTTATTTTGTCATATCCCGAGGTTTTTTTTTTCTTTTTCTCGCAGTCTCGGATTTTTTCACAAAATGGCTCGCATTCTCGGCGTTTACGACCGAGCTCGAAATCTCTATATTGTTTGTAATTTGTTTGGCGTCTTTCACTCTCAGGAATTTTCGTATTGTAGCGTCTCAGTCACAGATTACTTGTTGTTTTCTAAAGTCTCGGATTCGAAATTCAAAATGGCCGTCTCGACATCTCAAATTTACCATTTGCTACCCCCTGCTTTACATCCTAGCTCAGCTATTATGTTTTACTGAGAGCAGACAACGGAAGTACTTTTAAACCTTCTTCAGTGTGATTGAAGGGGAACTCTAACTCTAAAATCAACTTTTTCAAAACAAAATCTTTCACTGAGTGTGAAAATGTTATTAAAAAAAATTCCTCGTATCGCGCTGACTTTCCGAGAAATTCGAGTTTAAAACAGGTTACTTACCGCACTGTACCGGCGGCTCAGAAATAGGGGTTAAGAGGCGAGAGAGTGAGGCTATGACGTTAGATACTGGTAAGAATTGGCTCGGACTGAAAAAAATCATCGTTGGTGTAAGATATCTCACACAACGTAAGTTGTAACTCTCACTCTTGACTGTGTCTAAATGACTCAGTCATTTAGCTCGATTAGCCTTTGCTATTTCTAAATGGCTGTGCTCTCATCAACTGCAAACAGTATTGCCAATATATTTATTAATCCTGTAATAATCACAAGAGCACAATAAATTGTTGTTGTTGTTGTTGTTGTAAGCGAGCTTAAGACAATAGAAACTGTTCAAGCGCTCGCTAGCTCTCGATAACCTACGTCACACGTTTACCGCTGACAAGTCGACAAGCGCCCACGCTCAATGACCCAAAAAGACCCCAAAAACACACATAGAAACTAGAATTTCTCGGAAAATCAGCACGATACAAAAAAAATTTAGGATTTGTCTCAAACGGTGATTTTAGAGTTCAGTTCCCCTGAAAGGAAGTGTTCCTCAATGCTAGTATTGAGTCTTTTTTTACCTTTTTGACTTCACTAAAACTTAACTTTTCATAATCTTACTTTAAAAAGCCCACAGCTCATATGCAAAATCAAACTAACAAAAATTTGCCATAAAAACATCGCGCATGTTCAATTGGTCATTGGCTGAAAATATTTTCGGGTAAAAAGGACACGTGTAGACACTGTGCAAGTTTTTGACCAGTTAAACAATCGAACCGGTACTAATTCTTAAAATATGGCCTAAAAAACACATTTATTTTTCCAACCTGTGCCTCGTTAAGTTGTTCTTGTAACAATCGCTTTTCTTCACGTTCTGTATCAAGTTGGAGTTGCAGACCTAAAAAATGTAATTTTTTCTTTAAATTCTTATCCAAGCTTCTTAACAGTAACATAAATAAATTAAGGGTATAACTGTATTGATACTTGCACTTCATGTTAGTAACTTATTCCATGTCTTACCCTAGATACGTTGCTAAAACAATGGTCATCTTGATGAATACTTCCACTTACATTTAAATTTGCTAAAACAATGGTCATCTTGATGAATACTTCCACTTACATTTAAATTTGCTAAAACAATGGTCATCTTGATGAATACTTCCGCTTAAATTTAAATTTGCGCTTGGCGTTGAGCTTTATTTTCGCTTTTATTGCAAAACACAGTACTGAATTCACAACAAAACAGATGAAAGCAAACAACTCTAGCTCGCAGCACTTCACTTTCTATTACAAACAGCTTGTTTATATTTTTTCTTGAAAACGATAAACTCAGACGATTTGACATTAACCAAATAGAGATCACCCAAATTTGTTGTTAATGAAGTTGGTATTCAGGGACGTATAAGTGTTTTAATCAGACCCTAGCAATTTTTAAACGATACAGGGTTCGAACACCTTCAGAATTTCAAAAATCAATGATTTTCCAGTGCTGTTTTTTCGTTTTTCGAGGGCTTTTTGACGGCTCTTTAAACCCAGAATGAAAATAATGTTCACGACCACCTGTTTAAACAACGTTTTAGTAGCTAATGTCGTAAAAATTCGTATTTATTGATCTTAATGTAATGACCAAATGCAAAATCTAAGTCTAAAAACTCATCATTTAAGTAATTTAGTTTTTTGCAATAAATTCCCATACAAACCCTGATGATAGCATAACAGTATGGGCTTTTAGCAGCAAAAGTACACTCAGGGAAAACATACACACTGAGACAAACAGTTATAACATCTAATACAGACTACAGCACATACGGGCCTTAATTATCCAGACTTTTTTCATTGTTTTTTTTTACATGAACTCTAACAAAATATGGTACTAAAAAATCAGGGTGACAAAATAATCGTTGACCCCTACGTACGTGTGTTTAAACTACAAGTTTTGAACCTGTTTCTTTTTAATAAAAAAAAAATGCAAGCAGTACGAGATAAACAATGTATTCAAATGAAAATAACTCTCATTTTTCGATTTTCAAGACTCTTAAATTATCCGGACTATTTGCCGAAGCCAAATTGAGTCAATATACCTCTGGACTGACACTTCTAATCAGTAATTTCATACAAAATTATTACGTCCCTTGTCTGTGACCCTCCCCGAAATACCTGATAGTTGCTTGATTTGCTGCTCCAATGTTGCATTTCTTGTTTCAATCTTAGTCAAGAAGGTAGAGCATAGTTTGTAGGTTAATCTTACAAGGAACAACTCTAAAAAATTTATTTGTTTGAACAACTGATTAACATGATAAACAAATGTAACTATGATGTTCAGTAGTAATACTCTTGTAGTTACGTGAAATAAACCAAGGTAATAATGTATTCTACTGAAGATAACAAATCAATTCCTACAATCTGATTGGTTCCTTTCTTACTAGGTAAAATCCTTGTCCCCTCTATTGATGGAAAGATTCAGTCTGGTTATAGCCTGGGCCCACAGAGCCAACTCAACTATTTTTATGACGAGGGGGCTCGAGTGAGGTTCAAATTTTATACCCCAACCATGCAAAAACATTCCCTTCTTTTCTTAATCCCCGAAAAAAACCCTAAACTGTTTAAGTCAAAATTATTTATGGTAAGTAAGTACTACTTCAGATTACCGCTCTATGAGCCATTTAGGCTTGAGAAAGCATTTAGCCTAAACCTAAATTCATTAACACACGCAAAAAAATAATAATGAAGCAGCAAAAACCAAAAAAAAATTTAATACCCTCTCAGCAGCCAATCAAACTGCAATGTTCCTTTCTCGCCATATAGTATGGCTACGAGGTTTAAGCATTTAGTGGATCCAAAGTCGTAACTGTTTCACATACCTGCTCGACTTCATTTCTTGAATACTCTTGTGCTTTAGACTGCAATACTGTAAAATTTATAAAGTTTCAAAACAAATTCATAAAGTTCAAATTATACTGATTGAACAGTAATTATGATATGATGATATATAGTCGTTTTACTCCAGAAAGGTAATAACTTTTCGTCGTCAAGGCAAAGAGCAGTTACTGTAGAAATTATTCTCCAAATGTCTTTCATTGGCTTCATGAAATCTATATTGAAGGGAATAACTATCAAGGCCACAATGTTTCTTAATCAGTTTTCACAGAAATAATTATTGTAACAGTTATACTTTCCAGGTTTTTTGACGGAATATTCTTGTCAAGTCTGTCATAACAGCTTGCCCGACTACTTAAGTAACAATCTTGAGCACCTGCAGAAACGAGCTCTGTGAGTCATCTTTTCAGATCTTAGCTATGCTGAGGCCCTTCGCAAAACTGGCCTTGTAACACTCTGGCAGCATAGCCAAAACATCATTACAAAGTTCTTTAATGAGATTGTATCGAACGATGATCACAGACTCCACAGTCTTTTACCTAAGGAAAACGACCGTAAATACAATTTTAGAAGTAAGAGAAAAATTCGCTGTTTCTAATTGTTTAACAAAGCGCTGCCAAAATAGTTTTATCAATTTTAGTTCAAGATTTTATAGCCCATAAGAATACGTGTTACTAGTCTAATTATTTATTGTACAAATTTTTATCATATTTGTTTGTAAAGTTAGACCATTTCAGTCTTTGGCTGCAAATTCTTAATTAATAATGTATCTATCTTAAACTGTGTGATTACATATTCTACTTACCTTTGGCCGAAACAAGTGACTGTAACTGTTCCAACAGCTTCCCTTTTAATATTTCAGTTTCATTTGCCAAATTACTGTTTAAGTTATTTTTTCTGAATGATGGAGAATCCTCAGTTCCTTCAACTGAGTTTTTGCAACACTCAGATTCTGAACGCTTTTCTTCACTTTCTTCAATCGCATGTAGTGAATAAAGTCTCTCACTGAAAGTTTTCAACTCTTCACCTAGTATCATATTTAACTGTTCAGTTTTTGTATTCTGTGGTCCTTGGCAGGAATCTCCATCGGATATGTCTGTAGCACCTTCGCTGTCAAACTGATTTTCACTTGATGAACTTTGATGTTCATTTGTTGCTGTAGTTTCACCAACTGACTTTAAGTTGCCTCTTAATTCTGACAACTGTGATTCAAAACTTTCTTGACTACCTTAAAAAAGACAAAATTAAGCTAGCATTAACACTTTTCTGCTGAACTAACATAACTATGAAAACGATGGTTTTGGTTTGTTTTTGATATTTTTTGACTCAACAAGTCACAGGAGAACAGACAAAAGGAGTCAATGTCCCCTTCAGGGTCTGCCACCAGGGGCCTACATATTAACTTCCTTATCTGATAAGCACACTTGATAGATGATGAATGTGGTGGCAACAGTTAATAAGGCAGTAAATTGGTTGATGGAAAGATGATGACTGCACAACACGGTGATGACAGTTGATAAGGCAGTAAGTTGGTTGATGGAGAGATGATGAATGTGGTGATGACAGTTGAAAAGGCAGAGAGTTTGTTTGAATGGAAAGATGATGACTGTGGTTATGACAGTTGATGAGACAGTGAGTTGTTGATGGAAAGATGATGACTGTGGCGATGACAGTTAATGAGGCAGTGACTTTGTTGATGGAAAGATGATGACTGTGGTGACGACAGTCAATGGGGCAGTGAGTTGGTTGATGGAAAGATGATGACTGTGGTGATGACTGTCAATGGGGCAGTGAGTTGGTTGATGGAAAGATGATGACTGTTGTGACGACATTTGATGAGGCAGTGAGTTGGTTGATGGAAAGATGACGACTGTTGTGATGACATTTGATGAGGCAGTGAGTTGGTTGACTGGAAAGATGATGACTGTGATGATAACAACTTATGAGGCAGTGAGATTGTTGAGAGAACACGATTTTAGTCAAACTGCTAAGACCTAGATATGTTTCTGGATGGTAAGACACTTACTAGTTAATCTTTTCTGCAATACAGCATTTTCTGCCTTCAGCCTTCGCACTTCAGCATCATTGTTTGAGTCCACACTGTCGCCCTTCTTCAACACTTTTTGCAACTGCTCATTTTCTTCATTTAACTGTTATGAGAACCATACAATAAGTGAATCTTTAATCAAAATAAAACACAGGTTAAAGCACTTAATTATTGTTTCTAACTTAAAACAGCTGTAATTATTTTGTAATTGACAGGTTTTTTTCTGTGGAAAATCTAAATACTGTAGTTTACAAAAAAATCACCGAGCACTGCTTTAATATTAGCTAAACCAAGGGTTAAAGTTAACCAGCCTCTGAACTAACCAGCTATCAGGACACTTACAGGGAGCAATGAAAATTCAGTAAGAGTTTATACTTACCTTGGTAATTTCTTCAAGGAGAGTTTGATTCTGTAGTTTAAAGTTCTCTTCTTGTGACTGCAAAAAGTGTTCAACATATGTATGATGTTATATGTCAATTCTCATATTTCACAAAAGTAGACAGTACTGAGTATGAAAACTTCAAAAACCCTGAATAGCCACAGGACAACAAAACTTTACCAGACTGTTCTAGACTGATATTAGTTAATAAAACATATTAGTATGTACATAAAACTTAAAAGATGAAGTCATTTGAACAAAACAATCAGGTTATGAGTCAAAGTTTTTGTTTGTAATTTCATGAGTAAATAGTTAAATGTGGTGGAAGCAACAATCTTGTGGCTACTGCCTTCCCATAAAAATGATTCAGCTCTGTTTTAGACTTTTAACTGTTTAAGTGGTTTTAAATGTTATCAAAACAACAATGCAACAGATTGAACTTACAGATAATCACAGACTTGAGAAACAAATTTATTCCAACTTTAAGTAAAAAGGACTGTTAACTAAGTGTTTTTTAAAATCCTCCTCCCCACCCCTCGGAAGGAGTGATAAAAAATCTTGTCAATGAATGTATTTTCTGAACATGGGCTTATAGCTGTAACAGCATCAAAAAAAAATCATTTAGTATGTGAGGAATTACAAAATTAATGCTAACAAATTAAAGTGGCAGACTGACTGTGAATTTAGTTCTCAAAAGTAATAATGATCATATAATATGTATGATTTGTAGGGGCTCCAAAGTAAACAGTAAAGATACAAAAAATTAAATATCTTGCTACTGTATATAACACTATGCAAAAACCAAACACTAGTCTATTTCTTGTGAACCCCCACCTGAAATTGTCTTTGCAAGTTTTCATTTTCTTCCAAAAGAACTGCAAATTCCTGTGAAAATTGAAGCAAGATAAGCTCATTGAGTCCAATACTATTTATCTTAACACTTTGACTTAATTTTTCAAATCATCAGGAAAATATGATAAGTACCAAAGTGTTCTGTAAAGTAAAAATTGAAAATATGTTCAAAGTGATTCATATTTCAATGAGATCAACATGAAGCTCTTCCAGACCTATTAATTTCATTATAATTAGCTCAATACTTCTTGCACAATTCATTTGATAAAATTTGAACATATGTTACTACTAACAATAGATGAAATCCTGATGATACCTAGAAATGAATCAATCCTGTATTCTTAAATAATAAATTCAAAATAACTCAAAAGAGTCTTCTTAAACCTGTATTCTTAAATAATAAATTCAAAATAACTCAAAAGAGTCTTTGCAAAATGCGCAGGTCGACACCAGATTTAAAAAAAATATAAAAGAAAATTATGACCAATCTTTATGTAAACTATTTTTATATTTATTTTCGATTTTCATTATTTCCAAATAGGATTTCTATAAATCAGACCACCAATATTACCTTTCTGTTCTTGCTCTTGTTGATAGTCTACATGTGAAAAATACAAAATTATAAAGTGTCAATCATTATTCTTAATTTGAACAGGAATCAAACAAATTACTGGGTCATAAAAAAAGCCTTTGTGTTGGCATCCAGGGTTGCAAAAGAGGACCATGTTTTGGTGTCCAGGATCACAAAAAAAGAACCGTGTTTTGGTATCCTGCGTTACTCAAAAGGCCCATGTTTTGGTATCTTGGGTCTTAAAAAGAGCCACGTTTTGGTGTCCAGGGTCACAAAAAGGGACCATGTTTTAAAATCCTGGGTCACTCAAAAGGCCCATGTTTTTGGCATCAGGGTCACAAAAAGGGGCCACATTTTGGTGGCCTTGGTCACAAAAAAGGACAATGTTTGTCCTGCATAACCAAAAAGGTTCACATTTTGGTATCCAGGATCACAAAAATGATCATGTTTTGGTGTCCAGGACACCTAGCAAAATGACCCCAGTCCTGTGACTCAATGAGTTTCAAAGCACACACATACTCAAGTGATCCTTGAAGGCAAACTTTAATAGCCCTTTCAGCCCGGCCAGTTTACTTGAAATAAACATTTAAAGACCAAAAAAATACTCTTACGTTGGATTTCACAGCATAATGACCGGATAAATACAGAAGCAAATTTCCTACAAACTTAAAGGAAGATTCAAAAAAGATATGCCAGTAAAAAAAATAGTTAATACCTAAATACCTAGTTCCTCTTTTTCTGACTGAAAGTAATAAATCGAAGGTTATCAACTACTCGTGATTTTTTCGGGTAAGAATAACTGAATGACATCATTTACAATTATACTTAAAAATAACATAAATTATATGTAGTCACGTTACCTTATTAGCTTTTAATAACTCCTTTTCTTGGCTTTGAACTTTTTCTTGCAATTGGGCCAACTCTGAAAAGTACATAATTTATAATATTTTGTACAAGTGTTACAGTGGTTTGCTATAAAAGGAACTAACCTATTTTCTTTTTGGTAAAAACTTCTAAAATCCCCTCTAGTGGGAGTCCTAGGGATTATGCACTACAAAAGACCATGTAGCTAATGAAACTGTTACAGTAACTTGCAATATTGCAAATCAGTTAAATTCCATAAACCCCACTACATGCTTTTTTTTATAAAAACCAGTAAATTTTTCGGCAATTTGAGCCTCAGAATGTTCTTAAATTGTTCTTATTCTAAGTGTGGTTTAAATGGAATAAAAACTAAACCTAAGGTGTTACAATACACATATCAGAAAACAAATTGTAAGGACTAATTTCGGGGCAAGTATATATATGTGTACTGCAAATAATTTGAAGCAATGACTGATTAAAAGAGAGAAACTGCAAATCATTTCTGTATTGCTATAAGTTAAATGTCGAAGCTCAGTAAAGTTTCAAAACAGCTATCAAGCCCTGAGCCTCAGCTCGTTCTTAATTTGTTCTTAAATTTTGGCCAATCTGAGCCTAGTTGTTCTTATAAAGTTGTTCTTACAAAAAAAGCATGTACACACAAGGAGGAAGAGTCAATTCTAATTCAAAACTTCTTCAAGCAATATCCAGTAATTAAAAGGCCTTTCAACTAATTTGAATAAAACATTTGATTAATACTAGAAAAGAAATAGTATTTACTAACAGTGCTAAGTATTGTACCTATTCTTCCATTTACAACAAACTAAATGAACTGTAATCTTTAGGCAGAAAAGGAAACCCATTTTTTATCAAGTATTCATAGTAACAATAATTTATTGTCAAAAAATTTTTAACTTCTGACAATTTCTCTTTCTTTCCTCCCCACCTTTAAAAAACCCGCTTTCAGGAAGGGGTTTGAACTTGGGGCTGAGGGGGGTTGGGGTAGTCTCTATATTGTTTCAGGTAGGATTTCGGTGTTTTATCGGCCTCACTAAATAATTGGTTATTGAGTGAAAATTTCTTAATGTACAGTGTTGACTTGAGATGGTGATTGAGTGCCAATCTAAAATATAATCTTTGAAAACCGTTGTTCCTAACATTGTTGCACTTTTAGCATTTTTTTTCCCTGTGCATTAGTTTTCTTCTCGGAAACATCAACAAAACAATGCGAGACAGCCATTTTGTTCACAGGTTGGTTATAATCACTCCGCGTGAGGTGATTATAGCCAGGATAGTGTATCAGCCTCCACCAATCAGAGCAGCGGAAACTCTATAATCACCTGAGTAATTTTACTAAATTACTAGTAAGGGTATGAGGTATAATATTATGATCATCGTATTTTTAGGGGTTAAAATAGTCAATCCGTAATTTTTTATCATTATTTCAAAAGAACCAAACTTTTTACACTGCGTAAGGTATCACAGTGCTGCTTTATGACTGGATGTATCACAAAAACTCCGCTTTGAAATTGGTGACAAGGTTTCTAGCATAAGAACAACTCGAACCAAGAGCAGGTCAAGTGCTGTCAACCCAAAACTGTTATTCCATTTTAATAAGGTTACGATTCATGGAAAAACAAAGGGATCACGAGCGCATTTTCGTTGTCGATTAATTTTCAAGAACTAAAAAATAGTTTCAGACTATTCTTCCTCGGTTGCAATTAACACTTTCGATTTACTATAAATAATTGCTTTGAACTATTTAGAAAATGAATTCATTGTTATTTACCAAAACAACTTCTTGACCGTAGTCTAAGGTTTGGACAACCAAAATTTAACGAAGAGACAAAACTCGTACGTCAATTACCATAAAAAGTCACGAGCAAAAATACGAACACGATTGGTATTATATGGGTCGAAAATCTCACAACCAACCTGATCGGAGTCCTTTACAGTTTGACTCAAGTTCATAATTTGCAGTCCTCAGATCGATGAGTTGAGCCTGAAAGAAAAATTATTTTGTTTGATTTCCATTGAAAATAAATTTCTTTTGGCAGTCAGGTGATTGTTAATACCTGCATCCGCTCAAACTCCTCGTCAGATAAACCCGCCATCTTGGAATGTCACTTCACTTCCTCCCGAGATGCTTTGCAGAAAAACAAAACTATATATTCTGAGCCCGCTATGCTGACAAATTTCCTAAATTAAGATTCCCCCCCCCCCCCCCCCCTCCCGGTTATTTTAGGGTCTAAAAACTGCTTGCAGTCCTGTGTTGTAGCGAGCGTACATATATGTGCGTCCTGATGAGAAGTGTTAAAAGACGTCCTTTGGCGAACGTGCTATTATAATTACCCGCGCGCCTTTATTCACTGCATATCAAGTTAAGCCTTATAGCGACGGCCCGCTAGCTACCCAGGGAAAAATTTCAGGGTGGAAACATTGTATCCTTTGGCATTTAAATGAAGGTATTTAGGGGACTTTTCCAACAGCATCCCTACCCTTTTGATCCCGGAGTACAATCCCCCCCCCCGCGGGAATTTCTCTCACATTTGTACTCAGTTTTTCGGCCTCCTCGTAAACGTAAACAAGTATACCTAGCTAGCTGCTCCATTGCCCAAAACTAGCACGTTTGTGCATTGAAGGCCCATTGAAAGGCTGTACTTCGAAACCTAGTCTTTTTGCGAGACTAAAGTTCTTTCACTCTTTGACCGTCTTCAGTTCTAGGCTCTGTTTAGGCTTGGCTTCAAATGCATATATATCTGCAAGTTTTTATTGAAAAAAAACATCAGGTTGCGTTACATTGCATAAGGTCTTGCCGCAGTGCCGAAGTGTGTATACTTAATTTCTAGGTTGGGAGGGG
>JAOBAT010145451.1:0-11201 GCA_026413305.1 Hydrozoanthus tunicans
AAAGAGTTCTCCTGGATTAGGAGAATAATTTTCTCATGATTTTCAGCAAAAACATTTTTGGTAAGGAGGCATTTTTGTTTGCTTTTGTTGTTGCTATATTTCAATACCTCAAAAAAACAGTGTATTCTTGTTTTTGTTTTTTATATTTTTCCACACTTGCAACACTCAGATTTTTTGTATTCTTTCTCTTCAGAGAGTCTTTTTGAAGTTTGACTGATTTACGAAAAAATATTATGGGGTACCCGTGCTTGTTTAGGAGAAACTCTAGGAAAACTGGCAAAACATGTGCTTTTTTACTCTATTTCCAAGGGGAGACTGGAACTGAGTTTAAAAAAAAGCCCCATAAATTATGAAGAAAACTACTTTTTTTGCATTATTTTTTCTGATATGTCTTCGAGAGCCAAACATTCACTAGAGTATGACAAAAATGTGTAAACATTTTAAAGTTTCTAATATGCGCAGTAAAGATGCGCAAAGCAAAACTGGGGAATTACCTTAAGTGGTAAACTTTGCTGGATTTGTTAGTACACAAAATTAGGTACAACTGTGTGTGACACTTTCCTTCATTTTATTCGCAAACAAATACTTCTTGGACATGCAATTGGTAATATACTGTAATGTCATTATTGTTTTTTTCTGTTGGGAGAATTTTCCTTCACAACATTATCTGTGTTCAGGACTGAAAGGGTTACTGAAGAAAACAAAAAGCCTGTCTGTGGATTAAATTCAACTCAATTACCATGTGTGATGTGCAGATCATTTCCAATAGCCAGTTTCCAAACCTTGCCTCTAATGCTGGGTGGTAATCCCTGCCACCACATTTCCCTGGCCTTCTTCGAATTACACCTGTTATAAAACACAACCAGTTGTAACAAAGACTTTTTTAAGATGGCCGAGAAGGGCCTTCTGATTTCCGACAAGAGAGAAAAAGAATGAAAAAAAGAATGAAAAAAATGCGACCCTGCCTGGACTCGGACCAGAAAATTCATTCCCTGATCCACCCACTGGGTATCAGAAGTCAGTAGTCTGAAATAAAAAAAAACGGAATTTGGAACCCCCTTTTCCCCGTTGTCAGTGCCCTTTTTTCAGGTATTCAAGGCTACTGCTATATGCTGATGAGGAGAAGGTCCAAACAGATGTTCAGTCACCAAGGATCGAACTGGGAAGCTCTAGCTCTTACTCTAGTAAAGGGTAGGACTTTTGTGAGCCCAGCAACACACCCCCACCCAAACTATAAAAGAGTAAAGCTGCATACAAACAAACTGAACTGCTGCTGTTCCTAGCACCACTGAAAAATTGAGCGTGTTTACAATAACGTTTAGCACTGATAACTAAAAGTTTGTACTGAGTGAAACTTACATTGTGTCCCAGTTCGGCAAGATTTCGTTGCTCCAGACACTCACAGCACTTGCAATGCCATCTTCTTGCTTACATTTTTCCTTTACTTTTTTCTGTTGTTGTTTCATGTCTTTGAGTTCTGAAAGAATTTTTTATGTTTTGTTCAGTTTCACTATGGCCGAAAACCAAAGATTGCTAAGAGTTTATTGTGGCAGGATATTAATTATTCAAATGACTGGTGTCCTACCAGAGACTAGTCAAGTTGACTCAAGCACAGAGTGCGAGCACAAAACCAAAGATTACAAAGGTTAAAAGTGGCAGGCTATAAACTATTCTAATGAGTGGTGTCTTATTGTAATTTTGTCAAGTTAACTCAGGCACAGAAAGCTACTTAATCACCAAGTTGCAAACACACTGGTTACCTAATTGAATCTGTACCTATTAATATCAAAAGCGGATATGTATAATGAAATCTCTAGCATAAACATTCAATTTATTGTAGACCCTTAATTCAAAAGTTTACCAGATGTAAGGTTTGGAGAACTGATTTAATGAATCTTGATCAGGAAGGTAATTTGTCCAGTGATACTTTTTGGTTTATTTTTTTAAATATCACAAACCTTTTTTCTTGGCTTCTGCTATCATGGTTTCATACATCTGTCTATGCTTCCTCTCTTCTGCTGCTGACTTTGCAGGCAAGTTCCTGGATTGCATTGAGGATATTTAATATTAATTAGACTACCAAGACTAAGATGGATTTTTTTACAAGTCACTGCCCCCCCTCCCCCCACAGTAATTTGGTAGACACCCAAATATATTCCCTCTATCAACAGCAACTCTTGAATTAGAATATAATCTCAGATTTTATAATGAACTGTTACAATTTCCGCACTGTGTTTTCGCCACTAATGTGCATGGCCTGTGTAACTGTGCAATGTGAGGTACAGTACATAATTTATGGTAAACATTTTAATTTAAGATGCATTGTGTGAGGACTAGTAACAAATAATAAGTTTTACATGACAGACATTAGGAGACATGAAGTTCATCTTACCGCGGTCTGTTTTCGAATATCAGAGCTGTGGTGGAGCTGGGTACAGCAGTTGTGTTTCTCTTCAATGAAAGCACTTTGGCTTTTGATTGCGATGTCTGCTCACCCAATGACCTCCGTACTTCATCATCTATTAATATTAAAATAGTGAAGGTTATTAAAAAGCAACAAAAATCTTTTACCTGCTCTAAATGGCATCCTTACTGAATACTTATCATAACATTTTACCACTTTTAAACAATTATTATAAATATTGAACAAAAGATCCAGAACTCAATTAACTGTCAAGATTTATCAGTTTAAAACCAAATAAAAGAAGAGTATTCAATTATACATCAAATGATAATTTTATAGACAAATTGTTCTCTTTTGCACCCATTTGTGACCACCCAAAGTAAGATTCAACCAGGCCATTGTTTCTAAAATTCAAGAACAACATTAACTGAACCATGTACTGATGGAAGCAATGCAACTTGACTGACTTTCTTAGAAAAAAATTTTGTACACAAAAGAATAACCATTATCATTAATTTCTGGGCACACATGCACGGAAAAAGAATCTTTTTTTGAGGGGGGAGGGGGGGGGGATAATGCAAACAGCTGTTCCCAGTTTCTCAGTGAAAAAAGTGCATGGACAAAGCTGCCAAAGAATGCAGCAATATAACCTCCTTCAACCAATGCAATCTTTCTTACCTTAATTGTTTTTGGAGTTAAAAAGAATTAAATGGAGATGAAAAGTAAGATTACAATTAATATTTATTTGTTTGCTACTTATACTTAAAAAAATGACTTTTAAGGGCATTAAATTTTCACATAATTATCTATTTTCTAAGTTTTTCATCTTACATTTATTCTGATACACAAAATGCCTTCACAATAGCAACAAGCAGAATCGTCATTATAAACAATCAATGAAAAAAACTATTGAACAGTGGGATACGAAACAGAATTTCATGTTCAGTTGTTGGCTTAAACTTGGTTTTTGCTCGAAATAATGTTATTGTCATTTCTTTGTTGAAAAAGCAAAAAACTGGCAATTTGGCTCCTACTCCCAGATGTATGTTTTGTACACTCGTGAAAAGTTGAAAAAATTAAAAATGCCAGAGCACTGATATGTTTTTGTTAACTTTATGATGCAACTCAGCACATTAACTTTGTAATTCATATTTCTCATCAATAGACTATAAATTTTCACATTTCCGATACACAAAATGCTATCACAATAGCAACAAGTAGAATCCTCATAAACAATCAACTAAAAAAACTATTGAACAGTGGGATAAGAAGCCAAATTTCATGTTCATGCAGTTGTTGGCTTAAACTTGGGTTTTGCTTGAAATAATGTTCTTGTCATTTTTTTTAAATTGAAAAAGCAATAAAATGGCTTGGCCTCTCCTTCCAAATGTACGTTTTGTACGCTCATGAAATTATGAAAAAAAATTGCAAGAGCCCTTAAATGTTTTTGTTAATTTTATGATACAACTCAGAACATTAGTTTTGTAATTTATATTTCTCACCAATATCTGACTATTAATTTAGAAATTAAAATAATTTAAACTGTTTATGTTGTTTTTGCTCTACAGAACACGCAAACAACATACAATTTATAACTTGAAGCTTAAAAAGTAGACTACTATAAAAATTATTGTACTCATCAAACCTCTGGAAAAACTTTGTGTCGAATTCTGCTGTTTGTCTGGTTTTGCTTGCCACGTGTTAACTTGCTGCGAAGGTTCGCCACTGCCTTTGGGTGGCAGTCGCCCAAACAATTTCCATCCCTGACTTGGCTGCATTGATTTCTGTGAACCTGACCTTAAGAAAAGACCCCTGATGGAAACAATGAATTTAATACTGTAAGTCAATTGATATTAAAACAAGCATTTATTGAAGGGTGTAGTGCAAAAACAACATAAGTGCTTTTGAACAAAATGCTTAATTCTCCCTTTGGTTATTAAGAGATAATAGGGATGATGTAGGGAGAAATGACAACTCTATCAAAAATCACTTACCTCATTTTTGCACTAGACCCTTCAATTATAAAAACAACAAAACGAATAGTGCGTAGTTTAGGATTATTAATTATTTTGAAAATGATTTAAGCGTATGAGTGGATGGTTGTATGTGGTTTCAGAGAAAAAGTTGAAGAAGCTGTGTATACAACCACAGGTTATTTTCAAAATGTTCAATGTAAGAAGTCCTTGGGATTAATCATTATGGAAATCAATAATAATTATCATAACTCATAACCCATGAAATAGTTTAAAAGTTTACATTTCATAAAAACCATAATGCAAAAATATTAATTATCCTCTAGCATCTAAGACACTATTAATGCTCAGTATTTTGAATGGTTTGAGGTCTCCAATAAACAGTACATAATATTATGTATGATTATTATGACTAAGAAAAAAACACTCTACACAGTTTAATTAAAAACTGTATGATTTCAACTTTCGGCATTTTCCACTATTGCTGTGTAAGTCTGCCACTTTCTAACATGTTATATTACTTTATTTTTGAACTGTTTATAGAGTCTAATCTGTGTGGGTATGCCTGACTCTTGCACAATGTAAGAGACACCCTTTTTTGAAATTAGTGTACTAACTGGGAATCTATTTGTGCTACAATTGCACTGAGCTATACTGTTATTGACTTTTCTATTCTATACTATTATTTTGCCCTGTACTGTTGATAATTCTTGAAGTTTTTCTGCTCTTGTACTATTGTTCTGCTCCGGGATTTGTACTATTATTATTAAGGGCTCCAGATATGTGCACTCTTTTCACTTTAAAGCCTTTGACATAAATCAGGGCCCTACATATAAATTTGTGGAAGTTATTTAGAGTAATATATATTAATGATTTATTGTAAATAAATAAGGGCTGGTGAATGGCAAATTTCTCCATAGCTTCACAGATTTTTGCTGGAAAAATTTTAGTGTTGGATGTCAGATCATTTGTATTGCTAAATGTCAAAATGGATGTAATAATTAATAAACTTAATAAAAATGAACATTAATTAAAACCAAATTTGTTTAAGTCTTTAGGTTTTTAGCTCATAGCTGTGTTTGATTTCAAATGAATTGCCACCATTTGGCAAAATTTAATATAATAATATTTATAAGTACTGTATCACTACAGTATGTCACAAAATTATAAAGGTTATATGTACCGAGTAAGAATTAGGCAGTTTTTTTAATCATTGAAAACTCTGTTAGCCATCAAATTTTTTTAAAAAGTTAACTGAAACCCTGATAATATTACCATGAGGAAATTGTTTCTAAAACTAAAACATAACTTTGAAATCTACAGCAATTAGTGATGCAGCGTTTTGCTAATTACCTGTCACCTTCAAAAATAAAATTTTATGTTTAAGTACTTATGATTTTAATTATTACTCACCAAAGCAGCAATAAGTTATTTAATTTGACTGACACTGAGACTTCGACATAAATCTCTGAGACTGATGTTTAGTATCAAATCAATAGCAAGCACTCTTCACATACTGAATTGACAAAGACCCCAAGTGACACACACCAGAAATGTCTGACCCGCATTTAAATGTTTAACCCTGCTGACCCGCTGAGTAACATACTTTTTGTGTTCAAGCTCTGTATGTTTGACTGATAAGTGAAGAATTTGTCTTGAATGGCACAAAATAGCCATTTTAGAGACCTAATTTTAAAAAGTTTCTTCAGGTCTGAAGATTTCACGGAAACGATCGTTTCTGGTTACGTGCTGGCAAAATGACGGAACCGAAAAATAGTTTCCGAGGACAATATGACATAATCAGTTGAAAAAATTTGTAAAAATGGCTATAAACTGTTGTTTTGTGTTGTTGTTGTTTAAATTCCTATAAATTTAATGGTTGTTTAAAACCCTAAAAGATTCAAAGAACTGCAATCTGCAGGAGCAAAATGTATTTTAAATTTTGTCATAGATGCACGCATAATGTTTGCTTACCAGAAATACATTTATTGTTAAACTCCAACCCTGCTTTTTTTATAGTCTTCTTTATAGAAAAAAAAAGTTTCCCATGATCAAAATATACAGAACCGAAAAGTGGTTTCCGACAGTTTCCCATGAAACAAATGCACGGAACCGAAAAGTGGTTTCTGGCAATTTCTGAAATCTCCAGGCCTGTTCTTGGAGTTGGAGGGGGATGGGTGAGCATGCATGAGTTGATTGCTGAATCTTAGAGTACTCATAGCTATATATCAGGCTCAAATTTGCCAATTATAGGAGGCTTATGTTACAAGATAATGTAATTAAAAGTGAAAAAAGTAAAGTGGTACATCTATATAGCGCCCTTTCCATATATATGCTCAAAGGCGCTTTACAATGATCAAATTACCCCCAGCGGACTGGAACCATATATTAAGGTGCATTTGGTAGCCGCTTTGAAACGGTCCATGTATGCTGGTACTCATTTTACCGACCCCGGAAGGGTGGGAAGCTGAGTGGCCTTTAGCGGGAAAGAAGCCCACCCAAGACCAGGTGGGCTTCATTAAGACCCAAGACCCATTAACCTTACCCCTTGACCAGGCCGGGGATCGAACCAGGGACCTCAGGATTGGGAGGCAGAGATCTTACCACTGGGCCAACCTCTCTGCTCATACGTAGTGCAGAGCCTTAGCCACTAGTACTTTCTAATTTACCAAGAATTGTCAGTTGTTTCTGACAAAAGTGACAAAAAATAATTAACATTATGATAAACAAATGAAGCTTATCTGCTTTCTTTAAAATGCCTATGAAGTGAAACTTTTTATTACTTCCGTGGATAGACCTAGGTAAATGAGGAACAGGGGTGAAAAAAAAAACTTTCAAAATATTTTATGGTTCTTGAATATTAACATTTTAAGTTTTAAAGTTAACCTTTTGATGTATTTAAGCCAAACTTAGGCTGCTGATGCATCTCGAGGTAGGCAGATCACCAGTGCAGGTTTGGCTCAAATTCATCCAAAGATTATGGATTGGCAGCAGATTAAAATAAAATGCAAATATTTTTGGAACCCCAAATTACGTCACCAATTGTGAACTTTTTTTCCTCATTCAGCAAGGTCTTTCCACGGAAATAATAACATTTTTTGCTTTACAATATTTTAAAACTGAAAACTAATATAAAACTAGGGCTCGTATAAATAACTACTATGTCACTAATGATAAAAATGATCTAAATACTAACTACAAACTAATATGTAAATACTTACTACAAACTAATACAGATTACTTTTTAAAAGTAGATAAATCAAAAACAAATAAACCATTACTAAAACTATCAATTATTAAATTCTAGTATAACTTAAAAGCAAGTTTAAAGAGAAGAGTTTTAAGCTGAGATTTAAATGTGGAGAGACTATGCACAGATCTAATGTTTTCAGGTAAATCTTTCCAGAGGTAAGGAGCATGAACAGAAAAAGAGCAAAGGCCATAAGTCTTAGTATTAAATTTTACAGTTTCAAGTTTCACTGCTTTATAATTAAATGATGAGTGCAAAGTTCTCTTCGGGTTTATAGACATTAACGAGTTCTGTAAGGTATGCTGGAGCAAGATCATGTAAGCATTTAAAAGTAAGTAATTTTATTTTAAACAGTATTCTAAATTCGATTGGAAGCCAGTGTAATTGTTCCAGAATTAGGATGATGTGGGCGTATTTATGCTTTCTAGCAATAATTTGTGCAGCAACATTTTGCACACTCTGAACTTTAGTAATTAAATTCTTTGGAAGGCCATACAATAGCGCATTGCAGTTGTCGATTTTTGTGCACACTAGTGACTGAATAACAGTTTTACACACATCATCTGGTAAGCAACTCCTTATTTTTGCAAATTACAAAACGTAATTCATGAATATATATTTTTGCAAATTACAAATGTAATTCATGAATATACAAAAGTTGTCTACTTGTACATACATGTGTACATTTACTCATAATTCCTAATCCATAACTTCTAAAACTGCGAGAGAAAGAAATGGAACAAAAGAATCTGTAAACCTCAAATTTGACATAAACAGTTTTGTTAACTAGTACACAAGGCTTGCAAAGCATTGTTATAAATTGTAAAGTCGCATTTTCTTCAGAATGGTCAATAATTCTTGCGCACACAGCCACAGATGCAGCAAAGCACATGTTACACAAGTTTTTAAAACCTGCATAAATGTCCAGCTAAAAAGTATTAATGAATTGCCTAGCACTACTAGTGCAAAACAACACCAGTGACTTTGTATGAAATTCTCCTAATGGTTATGAAGAGATAATATAAAGATAAGGTATGAAGAGTCGACAACTTCATCAAAAGTCACTTATGATAGTTTTGCACTAGACATACTGTACCTTCAATTATTTGCAGGGCAGTTGCTGACAAATTAAAATAACTCATTAGGAAAGTCAGTTTTGGCAGCTGTTAAGTATAACACTACTAAGGTAACGCTTACTGCTACATCTTAGTGCGGATATTAAAGGGGAACTGAACTCTGAAATCAACATTTTTTTAAATGTAATCCTTCAAGGTGTTGAGAACATATCTGAATTTTTTTTTCTTGTGTTGTGCCGATTTTCCAAGAAATTCTAGTTCGTATGTGCATGTTTCCAGCTGTTTGGGGTCATTGAGCCTGGGCACTTGTAGATTTGTCGGTGGTAAACAAAGGTAACATGTGACATAGGTTATGGGGAACAAGCAAGCGTGTGAACAGTTTTTGTTGTCATAAGCTCGTTTACACAGTCAAGAGTGAAAGTTACAACTTGTGTTGCGTACGATATCTAACTCCAATGATGAATTTTTTCAGTCTGAGCAAATTTTTACCTGTGTCTGAGTCGTCATAGCCTCACTCTCTCTCTGCTTAACCCCTATTTCTGAGCTGCCGTAACAATGTGGCAAGTAATGTGTGTAAAACTCAAGTTTCTCAGAAAATCAGCCCAATACAAGGAATTTTTTTTAGTATTGTTTTTACACTCAGTTAAAGATTTTGTTTGACAAAAGTTGATTTTAGGTTTCAGTTCCCCTTTAAGTAAGTGATGTGGCTCACTTGAATTTGCTTTGTTTTTTCAATCCACCAGCACCATCACTCATGTCGTCAGCGATCTGTGGTGGCGAATAGGTATTCATCGTCTTTGGCATCCATGAAGGGGGCAAGTGTTCATTTAGAGACAATGGAGATTTTTGCTTTTGAAGCTCAGCTTCTTGCTTAACAACAAGTCTATCCAAGTTCAAACTTTTATCATGAAGTGGTATTTCTTCCAAGTCGTCATCTCTAACAGTAGAGCTGATTCCACTGTCTTCAGTACAACTTGTAAGTGATGATGATGCACTAAACTCAAAATCACTGGTTGGTGAGTCTGAAAATGCGCTATCCTTACTAGCTACTCTTGGATATGACCAGCTATCAAGTCTTTCACCTGTATTCAGTTCACTATCCAATTCTGAGTTATAAGCCCCTGACGTTTGTTCTGGGCTTACACCAAAACTTTCGTTTGGTGAAAGATTATTGTCTGTTTGAGCATGTGTATGGCTTTCTTGACTCTCGGATGAAGAAACTGCCTCCGTTTTGCTATTTTGAGTTTCTTGATCCTCTCCGCAATCAATGTTCACCGACCCTTTAAGTATATCGTCTTTTGTGTCACTAAACTTGTCTTCATGCACTATTCTATTTGCACAAGCATCGAACTTTTCTTGACCAGACTCCGTTCCCTGTTTTTCTGAAGCCGAGAAAGTTGTGATACTACAGTCTCTACTTTGACTATTACTTGATAAAGAACCCTGAGACTCTTTCCGATTATCGCTACTTAACGAGTCCCCGATATCAGCTACATTGTTGCCATTTACGACATTTACTTCTGTATTGGTACTGCTGCCTCCTTTGGCAAAGTTTCGAAACTCTAAAGTTTCGTCACTCGGACTAGTTTGATCTCTTCGATGTTTATCAAGCGAGCTCAGATTGTCGTTTTCCTCGTCCATCGTCAAATGATCACAATTGTTTACAAAATCTGGGGGAATCTTATGTCCAACATTCGAAGGTTTAACGTAGTTTCCGCCATTTGTTTTTGGTTTGTTCTCAATTGTTTCCGAACCTTTAAATTAAACTAAATTCTATACAAAGGAATTTCAGAGTACCTCAACTACAACGTCCAGAACTCATTTGGTAGGGTTGCCATCAAAACTAAACTTTACCATTGCTGTTTTCCTTACATTACGTTGACTAAAATACAAAGGATGGTTAACCGCACGGCGAGTGCCGAAAGATTATGTACAACACAAGCCAATCGATAAATGATCGGAAGATTGGAAGTCGGCCCCAGGACCGTCTCGTGTGTAGTCGAAACTGGTTCAAAATGGCGCTCGCTCCAGAAAAATGGTAAAATGCCCAGAGTAGGACAACGCAGTAAATCCAGTTCTGACATAAATAAAAAGTTGAACAGAAATGAACGGTATAGTACAAAGAAAGAGCAAAATGTGGTGTCTATGTCCTCTGCAAAAAGAAAAGCGAAGGCTTTTGCAGCTAGAGATGACACGCGGACGCGCAGTCTGGCGAAGCAAGCGATTCTGAGAGAGTTGACCCAAGGCTCGGGTCTTCTGATTGAGGCACATGGATTGCATTTGAAACAGAGAGAGGAAACAGTTGAAGGAGGCGAAAACCCTTACGGCCAGCGGGAAAGTAAGCTAACTAGCTTTTAAGAATAAATTAAAAAAGGGTTGTTCTAGCTAGTTCCCGAATTTTGGCGGGAATTTGAAACCTTGTCCCAATGCAAAGGGCAATAGCACTAATTCAAATAGTGAGGAAGGGGGGGGGGGGGGGGGTACAGTTACAAAAACGT
>JAOBAT010145462.1:0-11199 GCA_026413305.1 Hydrozoanthus tunicans
GGGGGGGAGCAAAAAGCTAAACTCAGGCTAAAGCCTCTGGGAAGACTGACTGGTAAGTGCGACTTGAAAATGGAAATTAAGTCCCTAGGAGTATAAAAAACACATAAGTGTTTTTCTACAGGTTAGCCGTCAAGCTACATAAAAGACAAATCATGTTTTTCGTTAATTGTTAATTCCTAGCTCAATATGTGCAACTCTGTTTGTCTCTGGGCTTTTCCTTTTACGGTACGTATTCAACAAATTCAACAGCGTATCAAATTGCTTCAAAGTTAAGTGTGCCTAAAGATGACTGTGCGGAAGGTCTGCTCAATTTAAGCAGATGAAGAAACTAATAATCTGACGTTAAGGAAAGAGGAAATACGCGGTTCTTAATATTGATAACATATTTGTAATCAATTGTAATGGTTGGCCATTAACTCAAGAGACAGACTGACTGTATTAGCATTAAAATCTCTTAAAAGGGCCACACGGAGAAGACACTAATTAGCTATCATTATTAAACCAACGTTATTATCATTATTGTTTTGATTATTAACTGTGTTGTCATAACTATCACTTGGGCAACATAATCAGTCGAATTGTTTTTCACTGAAAAGTGTCGACAGTAGGCCCACCACAAGTCTTTAACCTGTCACTTCCTTTTTGTTCTAAACGTGAGATGAATAAATCGTTAATCTCTCTTGCTTTTGACTAACCCTATAAATAGTAACAAAGTCTATATATAACAATCTATTTTGGGCAGCTTACCAACAAAAAGACTTTTGGTTTGACGTTGGTTTTTTAGTAAAAATCTCGAACTGTTTCGACTCAGCATAGAATGAGCTAGTCATCTGCTTTGTTTGTCCAGTTGACGTTGCTCTCCAGAAATTGCCATTTATCTTGGTCGTATGACAGACACATCTCGTTACGCAGGACAAAATGTCGTAATTACTCACAAAGCCTGTATTGGTTTCATGTTTGTGTCTATACAAGTTGTCTGAATGTGTTTTGTTGAACTAAAGAAAATTCGTGCAAATTTTTTTCTTATGTTTCAGCTAGGCTTGAACAATCTGGAATTTTTATTTTAATGGCACCCATTTAGACGTTTCTCTTGAATAACTTTTAAGAAACTCTTTTTTGTAATAGAAAGAGTACAAGTTAAATTCCAGCGTGGTCATTTAGCAAAAGCCAACAATAATAAATGAACAAGCAGTTATTACCACCAGGAGCCCACTTAACATTGTGTGTGCATTATCGCTAACAGTATATTCTATTGTTTCCTTTACAAACATATAATGCAGATAAAACTTGAAACAGAGATATGTACATAATTTCTTATATTTTCGAGGTACGCTTCATGAAATGGGGAGAGGTCAAGTGATAAATGATGAACAGACAAACTATAAAATGAGCAAATCGAAACAAAATTGATGTTTTGTTCTGCTATAAACAAAACGATGCGAGGGTTTTCTGTTGTGTTCTTTAACTCTGTTTCTTGAACGATCACTCACTTATTCGCGACGTCATTCCTGTTCAGCCTGAGGACAGAATTAGACATATGAAGAAGTTTTTATTCTGTTTCTCATGAACTTCCCGTATGCAAGCAATACAAAACGTATCCATCATGTAAATCCCGAATCTATTTCAGGAAGCAATCTTAGCCATTTCATTTGTGCTATGTGCTGTATTGTTCTGTTTGCACTTCAATTCTATCAAGTGCGTTCCGTGCATTCTTCTCTTTATAATTTAGAATAATTGTTCATTAATACCTCATGTCCTTTGGAATAGTAATACTTGTGTGTTTTCGTATGGGGCGGAGCACAGCGGCGCCGAAGCAGCGCTTTGGACACTGTTCAGTGATCCAGAGCGGCTGAACCGATATAACACGTCACCTCTGACTTATCTAGCTGTTTGTTTTAAACACGAGTCATTTGAAGTGTGGAGACAGCTCCACTCAAACTGACGATAGTTCCTTGAGTATACAAATCAACACACTGTGTCTTCACAGCACGCAAAGATGAGGAATATCAGTCTAGTAGTTCTTTCAGTTATTATTGCTGTATTGGTAGTTTCGCTTTTTCCCGAGGAATCTCATGAAGTAATATTTGTCTTAAGTCACGGGAGAATACGACCCATTCGCCCAAAAGAAGCCAACAGAGTTAACTCCAAGTCGCCAAGCCAGGAAAAATTGGATTTAGAAGCAGAAGTCAGAAAAAGGAAAAAGAGGCGAAACAGAAATTTAAGGAAAAAACTGCGTGAACTGAGACGATGGATGCGAAAGAACAAGATGACAACAGTAAGTACTTATATTGAAATCAAACTTTTGTGCACGACTTCTAAGCAGTGCGTTAAATTAACCCTAATCGAGTTTGCAATTACTTCTTTGTTAAACAAAGGCATCTTGAACCCACCGAGTCAATTCTGGCTTGAAACTGAAAGTTTTATACACAAACAATCAGTTCTAATTTTATTCCTGTCTGCGTGTATCAACAATACTTTGAAATAACACCAAATGCGTTAGTGGAAGGTGTTTGATATGAGCTTTGTTTGGTATCACAAATTCAAATTAAAACTACTCGTTGTCACTGGTGCATGGCCGAGGCTTCGACAATCTACCTACAAACTTCATCTTTAACTGAAGCCAATTAGCAACTCTTTTTAAGTTAATTTTACCTCAACGACTCTAAAAAGTTGAAGTGGGGTCTTGTTTTTAGGGTCGCACAATTGAGGGTGTCCACACAATCATTATACTCGAGAATCTTTACTTGTGAAGCTTCTAATCCCGATTGAACCAAGGAAACTACAACTTAGACCATTCAATCTTAAGGCGGTTAAGTGTGGCAGAATGTCAACACCACAAATAAGTTTTTATTTCAAACCGAAAGCGTCAACAAGATTACTAGCTTGTGTTTTTAAGAAGTTGTCGCACACGTATACGACTCGTGCCATCTGTGTTTGTAAACTTTTTAATGAATAATTCTAGAAGTTTACGTTAAATTCACCTTTTGCAACTTTATATTTGCATTTTTTTCTGTCTTGTACTTGTACATTCCACACATGCAACTGCCATTGTACATAACTCTCCCCACGTTCATATTCGTACTTGACGTTATTTTTCTCCTGTTTTCCTTTTTACAGCCCAAATGGCTCAAGACCATGTTGAAGCGGTATAAGAAGAAAAGGTTACAAGCAAAGACCAAAAGAATTGAGCTTAGTTCAAGAACCAAAAACATGCTGAGGCTATTAGCTGGCAAAAAAAAAGAGTGAGTCAGCAACTTTTCTGAGGATTAACCCGGGAACTTTGATTCCTATACAAAACAAGGCTTTTGTGGCAAGTAACACGAAGTCCACGGAACAGATTCGCCCCGGAAATCATTTTTGACTCACACCTGCGACGTCTTGAAATAGCTAGCCTAGTTTGACTTGAGAAGACGAACGCTTTCAGAGAGCAAATGTACATGCATGGTGCCCGGACTCATCAACAAGACTTTGTGCCCTCACTCCGTCACTCTCTCTGTCTTTCAAAAGAAGAAGCTAAAGAAAAAATAAACATATTCAAAGCTATTGCGCAAAGACTACGTAAGTTCATAGCTGACTATCAAGATTTCAACACAGCGCACTTTTAATAACCATTGAAGGATAGTATAAATGCGTCATATACATTCGTGAGTCTTAAATCTTTTAAGTGCAATCACCGTTTTCCTATACACAAATAAGTACAAGAACTAGAGATACAATAAGAGGTCAAGAAACTTCTTTTTAAGTCGAGAAGTAGATCACATTCCTTGAATTTGCAATAACTATTACATAAATCATCGAGAAAATATCAAAGTCAAAATGAGTTTAAAAGAAATTGTCTGTGTTTGTCTGTTTAGTGGTTTCTGTTGGCAAATTGATCGTTTTCAAGTATTAAGAATACTAATGACTGTTTCGTGTCTAGACTAGAAAAACAGTACATTTAAGTATTGAAACAATATAAATTATGGTCGTAATAGACAAAATCAAATTCTACGAAATGTATTAATTATGTCATACGAAAGTATAATGAATTTAATTGCCTAAAAGAAAATATGTTCGGAACGTTTTGTGGGTGTCACTGGTGTTGCAGCACTTCTACCCATCAACCACATATTTCTATTTAACTTAAGATATTTCAACATTGGACAATAAAGTTAGTTTTTCGAAGTATACCCAGGTAGCTTTTTGGTTCTTTAATTTAATGCCATGAAAACCAAAGTGGTTGTAAATAGACTAATGACTGTTTATGTTGTACGTCAGAATGATTTAGCCATCAACAGGCAATAAAATTATAATTAAAGAGTGAATGCGTAGTAAGTAGGACGATTTAAACAGTGTAGGAATTACAAAGCAATATAGAGTGTATAATTATTGAATAAAAATTAAAACATCAAATTTGCTTGAGTGAACCTTTATTTTACAACAACGTTAAAGTTGGAAAAACTGCCGATGTTATCTCGCAATGCGTCAACGGAACTAACTTTGCTGGCCATTTACAAACAAGTAAAAGTTATTTAGAATAACTGCGTTCCCACTCGGTAGTGTAGGGTCTAGATCTAGCGCCTTTTTAAGGTTAAATCCGGGAGATGAGTATAATGCGACCAAAGTATGGACGTTCAAAAGCACTGAAAATGTTTCGGTTAATGGTTGTCAGTTTAAACATGGTTTCAACCAGACGAAGCAAATATTCAAAAACTCATTACTTCAGAGCCTGAGTACAAACTGAAAAAAATGTGAGGAATTTAGATAGAAAATTTGCTTTCGTCGACTAAGTTTTAACGGACATATTTCTTTCGCAATGAATCCGAAAAATTGTTTGAAAAGATCAGAAAAGTTTACCTCAATTGATAAACTTAGTGTTAGTAGTAAAAATAACAACTTTTGATTTCGCTTGATTGCAAATTAGTCGTGCAGAAAATAAACTCACAGCAGCCGTGCCGGTTCAAAAGGTCAAAAATGTTTGGAAGCTGCCAGCCACAACTTAAAGAGCGCGCGCAGTTGCTTTGCCGTGTTTTCTAACCCGACACGAGCCGCCTCAACAGACGGAAGGCTTTGAAGTGTCATTGCATTCCGTCAACATTCCAATCACGCTATGAAGGAAGAGCTGTTTTAGAAGCTTTGAAAAACTGAGAAGTGAATCCGTTATCACAATAGCCAAGAAAACCCGTTGTTTCTTTGAGGTGTCGCGTCTAATTACTGACTCTTGAAATTGAGCTGAGTTTTATAGCTTGCGTCGGACACACTCGACAATTTTGTATCGGTCGGTTTACTTTTTTATTACTCATTCTATGCGATCGAGACCATGATAAACAAACTAACGATAAGCTGAGTTCAGACTTTGTTTTGTCTTGCAGTTTTGCTCAGGAAAACAAAGTCCGGCACTAATTATAGAATTAATGAATTTTTCAGGCAAAGTAAAAACGACGTATCCTCGTGGGTTGAGCAGTTTAAACTAAAAGAAAACCAAATTTACTACTCAAACAATGTTTTAGTGATTTTCAGCCAGTATCCTGCGCTAACAAACCTTTTAACTAATCAATTGATTTGTTGCTCTTTACAAGATCTGATCTGATTATGTTCTACATAATCAGTTCTACTTGAGATTAACAAAACTGATATACAGCACAACAGCTACGCGTGTTAAGTCAACGAAGATTCTTTCTCTGTGCACTCAAACAAAAAGGTGTTTTATGCAAAATGCAATACGTTTAGTTTTTTTTTCTGCCACACGTAAAGGGGAGGTTGTCGTGCATCTCGGCTTTAAAAACAAAGCTTGATCAACATATCAAACAATGTGAAAAAGTATTGACTTAGTTTTCAGTTGTAAAAGGTCTTTCCACGACCCATCAAGGTCTCGCGCGTGCTTTCAATGTTTTGTTTTTCAACAGAGCAGCCTTACGCATTACTGACGTTTGAAAAGGTTACTACACACTTTTTTCTATAATCTTGAACAACTTAATAAGAACAACGAGGCTCAGATTGGCCAAAGTTGAAGCTGAGGCCCGGGTTGGATAGCTATTTTTTCATTTAAATCTATCTTTAACTGAACAATACAGAATGGATAAGAAATGTTTCGCTGTTTGTCATCCCTATACACTGGAAATCGTCGCTGGAAACTGACTCAGCTCTGCGGATCCATGATGAAACGGTGCGCGGATGAATTGATCAAAATCGTTTTCCACTTAGCTTTTCTTCGATTTAAAGAACAATTCAAAAACAATTTGAGGCTCAAATCGCCAAAAAATTAATTAAAAACTATGAGCCTCGGCCAAACTTACAGGTTCTTATAATAAAAAAAGCATGGATTCATAACATTTACATGTTTTTATTGTACTTTAGAGGTTAATCAAACAAATATCACAGATACTTGTTCATTATCACATCAACTGCCTGCTCGGCGGCTTGCAGCCATGTGCAACCCTCTTACAGTGGAAATACTGCGGAAGGCGACAGCTGTGTCGTGCAATCTATTTTAGATAACTTTTCTCACATCTTAAAAACAAATTCAGGATAGGATTCTTCAGTTAGGCAATATCAGCGTCAAGTTCAGCATTCAGTATTGAAATTGAAATCTGTGGACTGTCTAACTACGTGCTTAATTTGTGGGTAGAATTAGCGTGCGGTTTGGCGGTAGCGGAGCCGCATTTATGTACGTTGTGTACCCTAAACGTCTATCAGGGCGATACATAATGTGGCTAATATTCGTCCACGTGTTTTGTAAGTCGTAGAAATACCCTTTAACACATATATTCATGTATTGTCATTTTCCTGTGGTAAAGAAAATTGTTTGAATTGATGGGTGTTGACCGGAAATCAAAAAGGAATTAGTAGATTTTGCCGCCATCCCTATATTGGAGGCATTCTACAAGTCTTAATGTGTTTTTCTCAACAAACTATCTAAGTCTTAGGCATACATAAGTAATACATTAAAAGCTGACGAGTTTTAGTCTTCGGAAAATGCTAACTCGTTGATCTCTTTTAATCTAAATACTTTGTTGAATTGGAAAGAAGGATTGCTGTTCTATACAACTTGCCAACAAATATCTTAAACGATACTAATCGATCAATAAGTGAAAACAACAAGTTAATTCAATAACAAAAAGTTTGTCCTTCTGAAATGGTTTCATAGTCGATAGTTCCGATTTACAACTTATTTACTGGAAATGATCCATTGATCGTATTAATATTTGACCAAACCATTCCTGATTCTCAGGATCATCTCATCAGCTTAGATTCTGTTGCGTGAAGGAGAAAAATTTGGGCATTGAATATTGGCAAAGGAAAGCATTTTGTGTAACCATTATTTCAAGTAGGAGATCTGAAACGTGAAAGAATGCTGAAACTTTTAACGGTTGCAGTGATCTTGTACATATAGAGCAATACAGCGTGAACTGATTGATCTAAAACGCGCATGAAATTGCATTCAAAGGCGCCGCTCTCGTCATCCACTTCTGGATGATGGTTAAAGTGTACTAGATCTTTCCATGCCGAATCGATGAGCTATATTACAACGTTGTGAAACCCAAAGATATTTCCGAAGGTGCAGACAAAGTTAGGTTAGGTCTCAATCGAGCTGTTGACCAATTAAAGGCCGGCACTGCAAAGATGTTCTGTTAAATATCTACTTTTGCGGCGAAAATAAAGGTTATTACAACCTTCCTTCAGTTTTCAAACTCTAAGTAGCATGCGTAATTCCTGATCAAAGTTATAGAACGCATGCAGTTATGCAAGCCTTGCTAGTCTTATTTTGCTCGCATACTTTCTGAACTTTTCTTTTCCAAACTTTTTGTTGTTCGCATTAAAAAGCTGCATTGTGAAGTTGTACCGGTATAAATACCAAAGTTATCGTCCCTTAATAGTTAACGTCAGGGATTTAATACTGTCCCCGGGCGGAAGGTTTCATCTTTTTGAAGTAACTATGAGAGAATTACAGAAAGAATGAAAACTGAAAACAATTGAACAAATGCTTTATCGAAACCAGAAAAATCTTCTTTATTATGTAATCGTAACATTTTAGAGAAAAGTCTACATAAAAACTGAGACATTCTTTCAACACATACTCTTATACTTGCAAAACATTTTCGTAATTCGCGATTGTTTGTTATAGTAGAACAACAACGAACAAACATGTTTTATTCTTTAGCTACGTCAGTGATTGCAATCTGAAAGATCTTGGTTCTAATCCCTTTTTAATCTAACAGAAAAGCTCGGCCACCAATCGGCCCCATTCCTTCTCCCCAAGCTACCAAAATGTCGCCTTTCGGCTCGAACATCACGATCAGTAGACACAAGTATGAATTCCAATCACATTTGCTTTCTTCCTTTCAATCTTATTTCATGATTAGTTTTCTGCTTTTCAAAACTGCTAGGGAATCACAATGTCCGCGGCTGATAGATTGTCTGAAAAATGAATAGTTGGCCGAGAAGCTAAGCTTTGAGGGCAACCGAGAAACTTTGAGGACAATCTATCAGCCAAAGACATTATTTCCTCCGATATACCAGTGAGCCAAAAAGGGGTTTATTTATTTATAAGGCTTCCAGTATGTTTTCTTCGAAAAACACTTTGTATCGTACAATTGTAGCTATGAAAACTCCTCTCTTCTCCACACACTAACAGAAGTTTGAAGGAATGTTAACTCTCAGTTTTTAGTTTAAGATATTTTGCAGATTTTTAGAGACATAATAGGTTTAGTGAGGCTTGTTGATTGTGACTCTTGTTTAGCAAAAGCGGACTGGCAGGTTCTTTTTACTTTCAAACACATTTGCGGCGTATACTTTATCGACTTTTTTTCGCTGTCATGCACTGCCTTTTAAACTAGGGATTTTCAAAAATCTTCGTTGTTAAAATCGGGGAAACGATTATTTTCCTTGTCTATCAATTTAAACTTGTTTAAACTTTGAAAAATAACGTTTGTTGTCAAAAAAAAAAAAAAGGCCAGTGGCTAGCCAAAAATCAGATGTCTTCAGTTCGACAAACTAATGTCACCAGGCCGAAAATCTCATCTACAAAAGTATATTCGCCAAACCAGATCCGTTATCAATTTGATGGAACATGCAATACTAAATAGCTGCTATACGGCTTCAATCACAGGCTCAGAAACTTTGGATAGGTGAAAGCATGTTGAATCAAATCAAACTGACCAATCTGGGAAAAGATGGCGGTTGTGACGTGTTACCACACCGCTAAAAGAAGCTCATGATCATGCAGGGAAGGCATCGACTGGTCAAACTCTTCCTTTCTTTAACAACGCTGTGAACGTCAAGTCTGAGGTCCACAGATTCTCTTTGTGCGTTTTTATGAGCGCTTTTGGACTTTTATCCGCAAAGAATTGTGGGTAAGCATACAAGCCGCCATTTTTTTAGTATCGCGGTATCAGGTTCACTTGTTTTCTTGAAGGCGGTCATCATTGTTAATTCAACCATTTTAATTAAACCTGGTGATATCAGAAGTCAGTCCAGACGTATGTGAGCTTCTTTTTGTCTGACTGGTATAGTTATCTCTACGTTCAAGTCTTTTGCAAAACACAAAAGTTCGCAGCAGTTGTTGAACTTCTGTGAAGAGAAACGCCAATTTAGAATACCAAGAGAACTGTTGCGAGCTTTTAAACGTTGAATACGGTTGATTAATGAAAGGAACGCTGGTTGAGCGTGTTTCTAGATTGTTTAGCCGAAAGGAAAAGATGCAAAAGAACAGCAATGCAGTTAAAGATCGAAGGCCAGAAGCGTTTAAGGTGTTAATTGTCTTATAAACCCTGGTGTTCCCAGTTTTTAATCCTATTTGAATCATCATTTATGGAAAGTAAACCCTACAATCCTTAGGATTAAGAGACATTTTACATATAAAGCTAAAAGCAATGAAGATACAATGTCATAGACAATTATTATAAGAACTAGGTTACAATCGAAGTGTGCACTTAACTCTTAATGCTAACACTAAATTTGCAAACAAAAGTTATCACTAGATCAACATATTCTTGCAGAATTTCAGACAGGCTATCAAATAAATTTTAGACTTATTTTCGAAACTACAAAGCTTTATTTTGAAAAAGGAAATCTAACGTGAGCCGAGAAGTTGCGGAGAAAGCGAGCCTTACTCTCAGTTTTTCATAACGCTTTATATGGCGATTTTGGAATACATGTGCTCATCAACTAGTTTCAGTTTAATTAATTCTTTTTAGTAATTTGCCAAAGTCTTATCATAAAATAACGTAGTCTATAAGCATCTAAATTCATTTACAAATCACACCATTCCTTTTACGAATTCTCAGGCAATAATTTCACAGCCTGCTCGCCTCTAACAACGGATGTGCTGCAAAATTAACGTCAATCAAACGGCTACTTAAAACAATATTTATGTTTGTGAGCGTTGAATATTAAATAGCCGAGAAACCGCAGAAGCCATATTTTAAAATGATTGATATATTGGGCTCTTGGGCCAAGCGTAATAAATGCATTGTCGCCCATTTCCATCAGATTATTATTATTAGCACAATTGAGAAACTATTTTTGGTTCTCGCAATATCAAAATGGCAGCATAAAAAAATGTTCACAACACATCATCTGCGGTTAACTATCCTCTTCGAGTAGTTTCTCGTCGGTAAATGGCTGAGGTTGGCCTCAGTTCTCATTTTGATCATTTACGATATTCCGGTTACACTGCAGATATTTCTCGTTCAGATTTATAACAGCCAAATGCCTACATTCCTTGTTATCCCTTTGTGCTTTTATTCCAACGCCCACTGTTTCATTCAGCTGTTTAAGTTTTTGGACGAAGGTAAAATCTTATTCTTCGAATTCTTTTTGCTTTAAGTTTCTCAAGGTCGGTGTCGAGTCGATGCATGAGTAGAAACGTTGCAGTGAAACAAAACTGCCACCTGTCCTCCAAAAAGCGAGGGCTTCTGTTAGAATTCGATAGGAAAGAACTCGACAAGTATGAACTTTGTGTGTTGGGAACTGAATTTAATGATTCTATCGACCTTTGCACGTTTTGAATAAAAACGATAAACGATATGAAAAGACTTACTCCGCTAAATTGTTTTTCGAAAATACTCCAGAATACGCAGAATTGGCATTTCAGCGGGTAAAATCTGATAATATTTCCCGGAAATGTATGTCCCAGACCTCCCCCCCCTCCGGTGGCTCGCGTCATCAGCGTTCGCTGTAATCTTAAATTTCTTCCCCCCCCCCCGTCCACCCCAACCC
>JAOBAT010145473.1:2500-11199 GCA_026413305.1 Hydrozoanthus tunicans
ATGACATCAGGGTGGCTGTTGATCTTCTGCAAGCGATTGGCTACAAACTGACGGTACTCCCCGCGGTTCAGTATCCAGTATAGGGTAACTGTGTTGTCTAGCCAACAATGAATGGTTGGTGTTACACAGCCAACTGCATCTCTCACGTTTACTGCTAGATTCACTGCCGTGTGTTCTGCTATTAGCTCAAACATTGGTATTGTCTGGTTTAGGCGTGACTTGGCTGACACAATCCCTTGTGTTACCCCACTCTCTTGCTTGACAACTCCATCAACTACAGCGCAGACTCCTTGGGAACTTGCATCTCTGAATGCGTGGAGCTCAATGGGCTTAATTGGTTCCCTAAATGTAGTGATAGGTCGGGGAAAAATTACATTCTCTGGCAGGTTACTTGGTCATTTCTTCCATCTTTTCGCAAGAACCTCTTCGAGAGAATCTTCGTGTTTGACGTCTTGGTCCCTAACTGGTGTTTCCTCTTCATTATTACTTGAATCGTCGCCCTTCTCTAGCTCATAGGCATTGGAGCTTCAATTGTGAAGGGTGAAACCACCATCGCTAAAGATCTGAGTTGCCCCTTGTTTTAATTGGTGACACTGCTCGACAATTGGGGATCCCATGATTAGATTATCCACATACAAGCTCTTCTTAATTTGGTGAACCAGTTCTGGCTCTTTGCTCTGCCAGATGTCAAGGTGTTGGTTCAAGACTCCCCCAAGCAAAAATGGGGAACATGTGAAAACGAAAAGGGCTCTCGCGAAACGCAAAGTGTTCTTTAGATTTCCAATGAAACCTCAAGGCTTCGCGCTCTTTTTCCTTGATTCGAACTTGAAGAAAAGCCCTTTGAAGGTCGCCAGTTCAAGGTGGGGTGGAACCGTTCTCATACTAACACTCCCCATAACAGATTTCGGGAGGGGGGCCCCGGATGAAGACAGTCGTTAAGTGATTTAAGTAATTTAGTGGTTTCAACATTTTCTCGGAATACCCCTTTGTGTGGTGTATAGAATTATTTTCCTTTCGGGACTAGTGGAGCTGGTTCAATAATCCTAGCTTCTTTCTGTTCCTCTATGATTGCTTGATGTGGTTCATAAGTATTTGTTTGTTCAAGTTTCTTGGTTAACAGGTGCAACCTTCTTAAACGCCCAGGCTTAGTTGATGGCAGTTTTGGATTGCTGCCTTTCTATGGCAACCCTGTCTCATAATGACCATCTTTATGTCGGATGAGCTGTTCCTTAAACTCGTCGTAAACATTTGTACAAACCATCGATCAACCGGTTTTCCAATGCAAATGATAAACAACCTACGACTTAAGGTGTCATGCAGTCTCGTCACCATATCCAACAAATATAAGGGGGCGATAAAAACGAATTCATTTTCTTTAATTGCTCATCAACCTTATTCAACGCAGGAATTTTGGAGGAAATAGAATATTTGACCTGCATTCAGTGGTCGGAAGTTACGGGATAGCCTCATAAATTCTGCCCCTCAAATTCCCTCGACATTCCCATAAAGCACATTGCAAATGATTCCTGTAACTGGGGGTTTGGGTTTGACAATATTTGGAACTCTTTAGGGTGGGGTCCTATTTTTACTCTCGTGATGAAGTTATAAATATGAAACTGTACAAGTTGCCAAAGAACTATGAACTCCATCGTAGATGGGGCTGTAGATATTTTGAGGAGCAAGTCGTTAAGAAATACTTTATACATGTTTAAGGTGTATTAGGAAAAAAAGAGAAGGAATAACAGTAGATTCAAAGCCTATATAGAAGGTTTTGATGCGCCATCATTCGCTCGACTTACTTAGAGTTTCGATTCATAAACACTCAGTGAAAGAAGTGAAGAGATTGAAGATATTCTATTAGATGTTTCAGTTATATATATGGTGTAATGGTTCTTCAATTAGTACATTGGGCGAGGATAAAACTGAAATAGTAAAAGCGTTCTCTGGTTAAAAAATCTTAATGAAATACAAGCTTTCGGTTGTCAGACTACAACCTTTGACGAGTGAAAAACGAACTACAAAGCTATGCATATAAAAGTTAAGAGGTGTAAGATAAGAATGAATAATCCGAAAGGAATTAAAGTATGGAATATAAACCAAAAAGTGAAAACAATTGCTAAAAATTATATCTAAAGTGAAGATAAAAGGTGTCAACAGGTTAGTTAGTTAAAAGAATCGTATATTGTTTTGGCTGTGGCTTGGAGTTGTTGTCAGCGTTTTTTGTTGCGGCCGTGTGCCAGGACTCAAGTGCCTTTCTTTTAATAAAATTTCCCTTGTCAATTACTTTAGCTTGATCGAAGTTAATGTTGTGGTCGTTATCCCAGGTATGTTTTGCAACATTTGAACCCTTTTTGTACAATTTTGTGTTCCAAATATGTTCTTTTTTGTGAGTATTGAACGATCTCCCCATTTCTCCAATGTAGCACCAGGAACAGTCAGGGCAAGGAATTTTGTAGACGACATCTTTCTGAAAATAGATTTTTGGCGGAATTTCGGAGAAGGGAATTTTCGCATAAGTTTTTTCAGAGGTCTGTTTATTACATGAATATTATGTTTTCGAAGAAGTCTGGTGAAGGGCTGGGTCAAGCCGTTGATATAAGGGAGAGAAGCAAAGCCTTGATACGAGTTATTTGGATCCGCCCATTTAAAGAACTAAATCTTCGGAGGTGTAAGCGACTGGTTGAGATAATTTCTTCTTTAAGATACTCGATACAAATTCAGAGTTGTAGCCATTAATTGCTAAAATACGTGTGACGTGCTCTACTTCACGGGTTTTCTTGTCTGTTGTGCTCGGGAGATTAACTGCGCAATGAAATAAGGTGGAGGCACACTAACTTTTTGTTGTTTATCATGGTGTGAATGAAATTCTAAATATCTATCTGTATTAGTGGGTTTCCTGTATACATCAATGGAAATAATTCCATCTTCACAAGTAACTAAAGTGTCTAAGGAAGCAATCTGGCCATTGTTTTCATGTTCAATGGTAAACTTGATATTAGAATCGACAGAGTTTAAGTTTTCATGGAAGCTCATAAGGGCGTCTTTTTGTATACTGAGAAAACTATCATCCATGTACCGTTTCCAGATTTTAGGAGGGGTTTCAGATCTTGCTATAGCAATAGATTCAATCTCCTCCATGCATACCGGACTTCTCATCGCACATCCATGGACTTGTTTATAAGCACTATCTTTGTACATGAAATAATTATTGGAAAGGATAAAATTATGTCCTCAGTGTTAAGATTTATCTTTCAGAGAGAGTTGTATCAGCTTCTTCAGACAAGCTTTGTCTACAGGAATGGCTGCAAAAAGGGAAACAACATCCATTGAGGCCATTACTTTGTTTTCACAAATTTTCAAGTTGGCGACTTCTTTCGAAAACTGCATAGAATTACGGACGGAGAAACCGTTTTGATTAGCAATACAAACATAGTAAGCGGCGGAAAACAAAAAGCAAAAATGAATTACCTCATTAAAATAAATTGCTTAAAAAGTTTAGTATTCGGAAACCAAGCGTAATTTTAGTTTTGATTTAATCGAAAAGACATTCAGAGATTTCATATAAATACCTGAACACTTAGTCAGCATATATGATATGTAAGATTTACTCGCCCACTTAAATATACCATAGATATATTAGTGCTACATTTATTCTAACAAAACCACATCAAAGGAAATTGTAAATGGTCAAGACAACTTTATTAATACCATTTTATTACACTTAGAGAACAATAATAAAAAGTAAAGAAACACGTTTCGCTAATCCAACTACACTTCTTCACCTTCAGTTGAAGGTGCTAAGCACAAAACATGAGGTCACTTTTAGTTTTAGGGAAATTGCCCTTTTCAAAGTGCTACTGAGGCGGCCATTTTGTCATTGGTACTTTAATTTATAGCGCTAAGGACTTTTCCAACACTCCTATTTAACTGTAGATGGATAAAAGTGCTTATCTGATCATTTGAAATAAGCTTTCAAAACAGTGCATTCAGTGCGAATAAAATTCAAAACATACGACGATTTACGGCGTCACATGGTTTGAAAGGTTTCCCTACTGCTCAATACTAGCGTTAACAGCGAACGTGTGGTTTTTTGCGCAAACACTGGGCCATCAGACATGAAAACATCGCCACGATCATATGACTTTGACCGGGAAAGTGAGATTGATCTCCTGCCTTTCAAATCTTGTGATATCACAAATGTCTAATGAGCTTAAAAAGTTTTCTCAGCTTTGGAGCTAAAATCGGCATTTTTTCTTCGTAAATTTTCCACAAATTTACTTTTAAAACCTGTTACAAGTGTCCCAACGGGAAATATACGGATCAAACTTCAATCTTATAGGTATTTTAACTAGTTTGAAGATTTAGCTTTCCAAAACTTTTCTAGCATATTAAGTTCCATTATACGGGTATATATACACTTTAGTAGTTTTCTGTTGCTTTTTGGAGCCTGTGGTACAACCTGAAAAAAGAAAATTAAATTGCTTTAGAGTACTGAACATTTAAAAAACACTTATCTCGGGCCAAGCCCTACTGTTCTTATAAAATCGCACGACCAAACTCCCGGCCGACCCCGTAGCTAAGTTGGTTAGAGCGACGAAACTCTACACACTATGCGTGGGCATTTATGAAGTATGTTTACCATTAATAACAGACGCCAATTTTGAATACGTACTAGTGTGATCGCGATGGATAGTTAATAGAGACCTTAAAGGCTGGCGCACACTTGAGGTAAAGAGCTGAGCTGTTTGCTCGCGAGGCCGTTTGCTCAGTTTGTTCCGCATGTGTGCGGCAAAATTTAAGTGAGATTTTTGCCTCGCGAGCTCGAATCTCACTAAAATTTTGCCGCACACGTGCGGAACATGCTGAGCAAACAGCCTCGCGAGCAAACAGCTCAGCTCTTTACCTCAAGTGTGCGCCGGCCTTGAAGCATCATTATTTTCAAATTCTTTTTCTAGCACGCGCGCTTATGAATTTTGTTTAGATTCTTCTTCTGAAAGACACATTTTTTGTTATAATAATTATTAACCGAAAAGCCACATGTTGTTACTCCTTTCGTGTTTGCTGGAATGGTTTCCTCGATTTAAACAGCATTTTCTCGTCGGTAACTCACGACGCCATTTTGACTACCGCCTCAAAATCAACTAATGAAAATCACGACTTACGGGAACCTGCGTCAAACCTTACTGCGTCAAACAAAGCAGAAAAATCCGAACAAATCCCCACCCTTGACATGTTGGGAGATAAGGTAGGTGGGGGGGGGGGGGGGAATCGGACCAAGTTTAGTAGGGTTTCCTTTGTTCTTTGTATTGCGTAGATAGTTTTATTTATTGAAAAGAGTGCGCCCAAGGGTAGTGTTAGCTTTATGACTGCCACTAGCTTTTTCTGCATACAGAGAATTTGACACCATCTTCAAAATCAAAGAGCAGGGTGCCCCTATTCCTTAGGGCGCACTTTTTCTTTGCAAATAGTCTATAGAACTTTTTTTATTTTGAACAAAAAGTACAATTTGATGTATATATCTAGAAAAAGAAGCTGTTAACAATCCTTCTGTTTTCAGTCGTCTTAAATTCTATATGTTTTTCAGCATTTCTTCAAAAGAAGCTAAAGCGAGAGAAAAGGGCAAAACGCAAACTTGCCGAGCAGCTACAGGGTAAGTTAATATTCGTTTGGGGTAACTCTAAAGATCGATCAATTGTTGTTCAGATAGCATGTGTTGTCCATTATGCACTACCAGTTCTACTAACCATTTTTCTGCTGAATACCAAAGGACCGTCACGAAAATCAAATTTAAGTTAGACATATAATCTTCAGGGAAGAAGATGGTTTTTAACCGAAAACGTTCGGAAACTTTTTGAAAATTTTACCTCGCCTTTTATATATCTTTTTTTTTAAATCAAATTTGTTGAAAGAGTGAACGCTAAGTAAATTTATATATCTTAGCAAGCAAAATGAACGATCATTACTCGTGGTAAAAACAAGCAGTTTGAACTATTTCAATGTTTTTCTACTAGTGAACACTTAGTAAATCTATATATTTTAGCAAGCAAAATGAACGATCATTACTCGTGGTAAAAACAAGCAGTTTGAACTATTTCAATGCTTTTCTACTCTTCAAGACAAGCAAAACGAATGATCACTTTATAGGGTTTCAACAATTGCTTAAAAAGTTAGAATGAATAACACCAATCATTTCTACTCTTCAAGACAAGCAAAATGAATGGTCACTTTATAGGGTTTCAACAATTGGTTCAAAAGTTAGAATGAATAACACCTAATAATTCCTATAGAATGAATGAATGATTATTCAACAATTGATTTAAAAGTTGAAATTAATAACATAAAAACCAAATTCCATTCTTCAAGGCAAGAAGAATTATAATAGTCACTCAACTGGTTCATAAGCATCCCGTGTCCTGTTTATGTGATTCGTTTTGCTAACGTTAAGTTACAACCTGTCTTCACTTCATACAGACGAACAGCAGCAAAGTGCGTCCCTTGATCAACAACTCAAAAACTCTTCCCAAGACGCTCTTAAAATAATGAACGGTATGTCGAGTTTTACTCTATGCATTGTGCTCTTTTACGTTATCTAATGTTCAAAGAAAATTGTTTGATCTACTAGGCGAGTGCATTTAAATGAAATATTTACAACCCGGGCACTATACCGGGCTCTATACCGGGCATTATACCAGGCACTATACCAGACACTATACCGGGCACTATACCGGGCATTATACCAGGCACTATACCGGGCACTATACCGGGCACTATACCGGGCACTATACCGGGCACTATACCGGGCACTATACCAGGCACTATACCAGGCACTATACCGGGCACTATTCCGGGCACTATTCCGGGCACTATACCGGGCACTATTCCGGGCACTATACCGGGCACTATACCGGCAGGCACTGTACCAGGCGTTATAATGAGTACTATACGAGGTACGATACCGGGTACTATAGCGGGCCGACTATGGGAAACACTATACCAGGCACTATACCAAGCACTATACCGGGCACTATACGAGGCACGATACCGGGTGCTATACCGGATATTCTACTGAGCACTATACCAGGCACTATGCCGGGCACTATACCGAGAATTCTACTGGGCATTATACCATATACCAGGCTTTATATTCTTATTAGGCATTTTACTGGGAACTAGTGAACTCGACATCAGTTAATTTTAGGCACTTAGCAGCATTCGTGAATTCGTATAAACTGTCCTTCTTTGTTAGAACTGTCCCAGTTTGGAACGCATTACCGGGTTACCCTGTTCAATCCTTAAAGGAGCTCGTCTTTCTTCTCCATAATCAATAGTTTCTTTTCTTTCTACTTTATTACAAAGAATGAAAAACTTGTTTTACTAAATACAACCAAACGATAGCACAAAGCTCTTATGCACCAACTGCGTCTTTACATTTTTTGGGCTTATTTTTATTTTTAATCCTTTCGCTTTATGGATGGATAAAACAAGCCCTTGCCTTTCAACATGGTTCTACGAGTTGTTTTTCTTCATGATACTCAACTTTAAATTTCTGCTATTGGTTTCTCTAAACTTTGCAGTCTTTGTGCCAGGAATCTGAAATTTGCAACGTACAACTTTGTTTCTAAACAGAATCCCTAGGACAAGAATTGGAAAGGGAACGAGCAGTTAGGTTAGAGGCAGAAAGAAAACTAAAAGGTAAGTCCGCAAGTGGGTTTGATTTGATTTCGGTCTCCTAAAGTCCGAAACAATGAACTGCCGTAGCGTGTTTATCTACTGTTATTGTCTTCTGAATCTGAATCGGAATGTTACCTTGCTTAGCACCCATAATGGTTTTTATGCACAGGAAGTCAGCAGCAGTCTATTCATGAGTAATAGCGACTAGTTTGAACAAGATCTTTGATGTTAATTTGATCTTTAACGAATTTTTAAAACTGTCCAGCGAGGGAGCATTTCTGATTTTTTCTGGTAAATTGTTCCATTCGAGAATGGTCCGGGGAAGAAATGAGGAACGGTAACAGTTTTTGTTGCTTCGCACGTTTCTGAAGCAATTTGCCACTAGCACTCCTGGTAGTGCGTGTCTTTCTTATAAGATTTGAAAACTGGACTTCAGAATTCCATGTTTAAGTACCGTTAACGCTCCTATAAAACCTTCCAGATGGGTGTTTAGTAGAACTGCATTTTTTCAGGCCTTGAAAGTCATGGAATTTTGATTTGGGTCATGGAAAGTCATGGAAAATTAGAAGAATTTAGAGCTCACTGCAGAAATAGACTCGCGGAGACGTAGTGCTGTGAAACCGTGCGCCGAGTTAAAACATTTTCAAAACCTGGAAAGGCATTGAGTATTAGAACTTCATTTTCCAGGCCTTGAAAGTCATGGAATTTTGATTAGGGTCATGGAAAGTCATGGAAAATTAGCAGAATTCACAGCTCACTGCAGAGATAGACTCGCGGATACGTAGTGCTGTAAAACGTATTATTAAAAAAAAATGTATTATTACGACTTTATGTAAAGCGCCTCTGAACTTTGAGGAAAAGGCGCAATAGAAATATAATTTTATTATTATTGTTATTATCATTATTATTATTATTATTATTATTATCATTATTATTATTATCATTAATAACCAGCAATTTTTAATCTAGATGAAACCGTAAAACACATTTGTGACACAATACGCCTTATGTTCTTGCTCTTTTGCCTT
>JAOBAT010145484.1:0-11199 GCA_026413305.1 Hydrozoanthus tunicans
GGGGGCGGTACTTTAACGAGAAGTTTTATCTTATTGTTTTCTAAACTTGGCAAGCCAATATTTTTAATAGTACCCTATTTGAGTATCGAAAAAATTTGATTTTGTGTCGTATATGTGTTCTTTAACGCCAACGGCCGATTCTCCGTTCTGTTCTGCCTGCTAGATGATTTAAACTTCAACTCAGAGGGTGTTTCTGAAGACGTCGTTACCCTGGAGAAAGGTCTGTTGCGAAGCGAGCTGAAGGCAAACCGAGCGTTGGCTAATGCCAAGGAGGGTTTCCCGCAGTTATCAGACGCAGTTGGGACAAACCTACGCCTAGCGAAACTTCTGGCATTCGACATTAACAACAAGGTTAACAGGACAATCGAACGCGTCAACCTGATAAAGGACGACGTTAATAAGAAAGCCATAGGAAAGTTGGATACAGTAAAAAGTAAGATCTGGAAGAAATAATATAACTTTGGCAAATTGTGTTAAAGACATTTTTCTAATATTGTAACCTAAACTGCCCCTTGTCAGCCACGTTGGTGCCGTGCTGGAGGCCCGGCCGGCGCGGACCTTCAAAGTTGGTAACATTCATTTGCAAACGGTTAGATCTTCGTATCTTCTCGGATAAGGACGTAAAACTGTAGGTCCCGGATGGCACACTCCGAAGGGGATCTCTATTCCTATTGCCTGTTCTCGCGTAATTCCTCCAGCCTAAATGTGAAAAGAAAGATTACCTTATTTTTGATCATACAATTTAGCTTGTATTCCTTTTTTGTTAAGCTAAAAGATTTTAGTGCGTGTACAAAGAAGAACAAAAAAACTGAGCTTCAGCTGGAAATCGAACTCACGACCTTCCACTCACCAGTCGGATGTTTTAGTCAGTGTTTGAGAGACATGCATAGATTGTATGGCACACGAACTTTCCTTTTGATACTGAGTCTATGGCTACTGTTGGGTTGTTAGAAAATCCAACAGGCTTACAACTTTCCCAGTTATACGACACCGAAGGTGTACGGCTTTAAACGTCCTAGCATCAAGAAGACGTAAAGATCTAACCGTCTGCAGATGTTAGAGCAAAGGCAACCCCTTTCTCCTCAGTTATCTAAGACCCTGAGTGAAGGTCCGGCCGGGAACCGAACCCAGGCCTCCCGCATAACAGACTGGCGTTTACCGACTGGGCAGTAATCAGGCAGCGTTCCTTATGCTCTTCTGAGGGATGGCCGAACACTTTATTTTGTTACGTTACGGCACCAAATTGCGAACTTAGCAAAAAGTTGATAGTGCAACAATGTTTCCAAATAGGACAAAATACATGGAAATTTTTAAAAGAACCATTCATTACTGTGTTTCTCTCTTTTACTCCATCTACTTGTACACCAGACGTTTCTTTTTTCATACAAGAACTAGTAGGTTTTTCCGAGCCTCATTTTTATAAATTTGACTTGTTCTTGCTAAAAAAAAGTGTGTTCACCGATAACTATGTAATCGAGAACATTGTAAGAACATATGAGGCTGACCAGATCCCCAAAATAGAACATTAAATCTCGTCCCAAAAACAAGACTGACGTTCTTGAAGAAAAAGAGGGCGTCCCTTTTTCTGTACCTTTGATGAAAGACTGATGCTATTTTGTCCCCTAAAGGTCTTTCTTGATCGTCTGTTGTCTGTTGGACCTTGTTCTTAAACTGGGAACAAGGACTTATAGTATTTAGAAATACAAAGAACCCAGTTTTTCAAAGGCCGATTATATACTAGCATTAACCATGTAAAGGTTAAATTCTTAACCTACGTTCTTGTTTTCAACCTTACAAAAACTTGTCTGAAATGTAGCTTTTTGGAGGAAAATCTTACTGAAACAGTAATTTGTAAGGAAAGTTACCCTTTCCTTAAATTTGCATGACCCGAGGTAAAGTTAACCAGCCTTTACACAACTCAGCCCGTGTTGGTATTAGGAATGAATAGAAATTTATTTTATGAAAAAAATACAAAAATCATGTTAATTCCCAAATTTCCCAATGCATGTGAATTCCTTGCAGAGGCAGCCTCTATTGTGAATGCAATAGAAAGCAAGGTAGGAGCCGACGAAATCAGAAACGACTCCAAAGTGCTTCGTAAGCGTCTTCAAGACAACCCCAGCTTTAGGAACAATGCCGTGTACCAGAATGTTCTGAAGCAAAACGATATCATCACAAAACTGGACGGCGCAAGGATAATTGCCGTGAACAAAGCACAGAGGAAGTACGACAAGATTGACCAGGCTGGGAAAAAAGTTGCGGAGGAAGTTGAGGAAGTCGAAGATGAAGTAGTGTCGGCTGAAAAAGAAATAGAAAATGATTCAGAGGTTGAACTTGAGGACGAGAAAATAGCTAATGAGAAAATAGTTGAGGCAGCAGAGGTGAATATAAGGGCTATCAGAAAGACAGCGAAATCGCTTAATCATATAAGAAAATTACTTAAAAAACTGGAGGATGACGAACTTGCTTTAAAAAGAATGGAATCCTGAAATTCTGTGGCTGTATAGGCAGCCAGTTTTGTTCAACTTTTTCAAAGGTGATCATGAACAGCAATAACAACACAAATATTAATTATTTGAAACCAGCGAAAGTATATTACACGAAGACGTTAATGAACCCTTGGTTACGTGATATATTCTTTGCTTTCAAACACTTCAGACCTCTCCGTCGTGATGTGAGAGCTGGCTAGAGCTGATGAAGAGGTATAGCGAACGGTTCTTTAGAAAAGGGAAAGTCTCGGCAGATTGCGGCTACACGCTTTTTAAAAAAAATAAGAACAAGTAAATTTGGCCGAGGTTCATTGTTCTTGATTTTTCGGCGATTTGATCCTCAAATTGTTCTTTAACAAGGCTCAGATTGGCCAAAATTTAAGAACAATTTAAGAACAAGCTCAGGCTCGGGGCTCAATTGAGCAGTTATTTTCAGCTTTACAAAATAATGATTCGCAATTGTTTTTGCTTTTAATCATTATCAAGTTAAACACAAAGGTAAGAGTATGAATATGAAACCAACCCTGGGATAGTCACTGGAAATGTCTCGGGAAAATGAATCAGGGGATGAGTTGATCAAGAATACACCCGCCAAGCAATCCGTTTTCAAATACATTAACTTGTTCTTATTTCTATGTGTGGTTTAATTCGGAAAAGAAAAGTCGAAGGTACCGCAATTTGTGTACTTGCAAACGGATTGCTTGGCGGGTGTATTCTTGATCAACTCGATCATCCCCTCATTCATTTTCCCAAGACGATTTCCAGTGACTGTCCCAGGGTTGGTTTCATATTCATACTCTTACCTTTGTGTTTAATTTGAGAATGGTTAAAAGCAAATACAATTGCGAATCATTATTTTGTAAAGCTAAAAATAATTGCTCGATTGAGCCCCGAGCCTTAGCTTGTTCTTAAATTGTTCTTAAATTTTGGCCAATCTGAGCCTCGTTGTTCTTATAAAGTTGTTCTTATAAAAAAAGCGTGTAGTTCTCGATATCTCCTCATTGATTTTGGTCATGTCTCGAGGTCTCGTAGACATAACAAAAACATGGCGTGACTTTATTTTTTCTTCTTCTCGCAGTCTCGGATTTTCTCACGAAACGATTCGCATTCTATGCATTTGACATGCAGAGCTCCAAATCTCTATTTTGCTTGAAATTTGTGTGGTGTCTCGGTATTTCAAGCGGCGGTCTCGGATTGGCGTATCTCAGTCTTGGACTGTTCATAGGGTTCGTCCAGGTTCACTTTCCAAAATTTGAGGCTTCAAAAGTCCTTGAATTTTACAAAAATCAGTCATGATCCTTAAAAAGTCCTTAAATTTTTGCTTTTTCTTTGTTATGATAATGCGATAAATGTCAACAATGCCCGGGAAATGCATTTTCCAAGAATGTTGGCAAGAAAGGGCAGAGTTTACTGGGTGGCTTCAAGCAGTACCTGGAGATCCGTACAGCGCTTCGTGCAGTCTTTGCCACAATATCATAAAAAGTCATGTTTTAGATCAGTTCTGGTGGTTGATGTCCCATGGCTTAGGTCCTTAAAATCCAATAACCTTACCTTAAACAGTCCTAAAAAGGTCCTTAAATTTTACTTTGAGAAAAGGGGACGAACCCTCTACTCATTGTGTTCCAAAATCCTGCGGGCTCAATCGGAATAAAAAAAGGCTGCCTTGACAGTCTTAAATTTACCAATCGCTACCCCTCGATGATATCACCCGAGTTTTCTTTATTTAGCTGTTCTTGTTCCTCTTTTGGTAATATTGTACCCGCCCAGATTCACTCATTTTATTTATTGAAAAAGAAAATGAGAAAGACTATTAGTGTGTTTTATTATTTTGTTAAGTTGCATGTATTACCATTTAATACTCGCTTAGCTTGTTGATCTTTGAACTAAATCGCTTGAATTATCCTTTGCAAATGATAAGTGTTAGAGGGATTAACCCCCAAATCTAAAGACACGGGAAAAATGTTCAAAGGCATTTTTAGTTATCTACAAAGTAAGGTCTAGGACAGTTCGTTGTGATTAACTCTGAGCAACTTGGCTCAGCTCTACAGGGGCGTCACCCTCTGTTTTCAATTTAAATCGTTTCTAATGTTTTAATTTGACGTCCTGTCAATCTAAGTTTCACTCTCTCCGACCGCTTTTCCTCTTATACCTCATTAGGAAGTTAAAGATACGAGGAAGGCAGCACCGACGACGAGGGCAGAAAACAATAGTAAATACAATAGCCGCACGTTGGAACGCGCCGTGCGTCGTCTTCAAAATTACAGCGTGAAAAGCTCAGTTTTGAAGATTTTACGACTGTTAGACCGGCTATCCTTTTGTATATTCACAAAGTGTATAGTATGACAAAAGAGAAAGCAACTTATCCAAGCGTGATCAAAAAGGGCAAGTAAGAAATACTTTTTGTAAGCGCTAGTCGTCGGTGATGCCGTACCGTACCTCCCTAATAACACCAGTTGAAGTGAAAGACAGGAAGGCCGTCTTTGCTCATACATCAAGTGCTTTTATATCCTTTTGAAATTTCTTGATGCCTTTTTCTATGCTCATCAAAAACTTTGAAGCACTTCTAACAGCCTTCTTGTTGTGATCCAAGGCTTCCTTGAGTTTTCTCTTAGCGGCACTTTCATCCTTCAATTCAGCGTTTGTTTCAGCGTCCAGCTTTTTCTCTGCAGTTGTCATTGCGTCCTGGAAAACAGAACGAAGAACCGAGTTGCATCTTAAAGTGCCTATGGCATGAAAAATTTCAGTATTGTGGATAAGCCTTTCTAAATGAGGAACAGCGGTAAAGATATTTTGTCAAAATCTTTTACGGTTCTCGACGTATTAACATTATTGTTTTCAGCTGATGACGTCAGTTGTGGGACAAGAAAAATTTCAATATTTGAAATATGCTGTCAATCCTTAAGTTTTGGACAAAAATTAGTAACTATTCTGAAGATTACCTACATCATCAGCCCAGGTTTTCTTTGAATTAACCCAAAGGTTATGGATTGGTAGCAGATTTAAAAAAATTGAAAATTTGCCTGTCCAACAATGACGTCATAAGTTGAAAACATGAAACGTCGTTATCTCGAGAACGACAAATGGTCTGGACAAAACTTTTTCAGTGCGATTAATCATTTAGCAAAGTCTATCCGCTGATGTAGCAAACATTTCATGTCATGGGCACTTTAACAGATACTGAAGATCAGAAGCTATTCACGGCCCATTGGCAGAATAGGGTTTCCATTTTAACTGATTTGTCATTCCTATTTCCGTTATACAGGCCGCGAGGGTCGATAGCCAAGGAAGTAGGGGGTAGGGTTTTCCTTCTTCGAGAGTAGGTTTGTAGACTGTATGTTTATAGAAGTAGGGACTAATTTAGATTGAGGGGAGAGGGCAGCACGATGTTTGCGCACATATTATTTCACCAATCTGAAAATGTAAAAAAAAATACTCATTCCTGTTACTTGAGTATCAGCTGAACAAACCGATTTTTCATGTGCATGTTAACCATTTTTCTTTCTATAAATGTATATTTGCTTTGTCTACTTCAGCGGTTCAGTGGCCGAGCGGTTTTCTTGTACGACTCCTAATCCTAGGGTTGCGTGTTCGAGCCCCGGTCTGACCACTGTGTTGTACCCTTGAACAAGACACTCTAACTGACTTGTTGCAGTCGACTTAGGTGTATAAATAAATACCAGTTCTGCTGGGGGCAAACCTGTGATGGATTTCCAGGGGGATCTAAGACCCTCGTCCACTTAGAGCTGCTGAAACCGATGTTAAGCGTCGGCCAAAGGGGCCACTTTGCTCGAAACAGGATTTAGTTTTTTGCATTTTGCCTAGCAGTTTATTTCACGGTTTATTTCACCAAGCGAGAGAGACCATGGTGAGGGTTGTCCTGGCATAGTTAGAGAAGTCAAGTTATATACACGCTAATAAGCTCTCTTATGATAATCGTTTCCGCTTTTAACTGTGCCAGGACAACCCTAGCCAGCCTCGGTTTCATGTAGAAGCTTGTTTACCTTTCAGGAACCGTGACATGGACTGTTCATCCACCACTTATAATACTTCATTGAAGAGTGGTGTGTTCTAGTTATACATAGCAGGTAAATGCGTACACAACATTCGCTACGAAATGATACTCAAAGATAGCAAAGCACAGGCACCTCAATAGCCTTGGCCTCCTGTACAAGCTTCTTGCTTTTGTCTTCCTTCGCTTTCTCTTTTTTCTCAGCAGCTGCTTTTGCGAGCATTTTCGCGACATCTAAGGCTGTAATAACGCGGTTTTCGGAAAGAATCTCTTTTTCAAGTTTAGTTTCTTTTCTGTGGGGATTTTTTGCAATCTTCTCTCGAACCTCAAGAGCCTTTGCTTTTGTCCACGATGTTCCGACATCTGTTTCTACATCACCAAGTTTTTTTGCTGCATCTAAAGTTTTGATGGAAAGTTCAAGTTAGTGCCAGGTATTGGCTGAAACAAGATAGAAGCTCGCCACATAGCTCCGGCTGGCAAGTTCAAACTGAGTTAGTACGGTTTTTTTTGGATCTGGCTGACTATCTGATGAAAAATCAGCAGTGTTTTACGTCCTTTCTAATGTGTATGGAGACAGCAAGCGAAGAGGCGTTAGGGCCTCACGGGTCAGAAAATATTGTGTTTGTTTGAAGCCATGGACGGCTGAACCGGGGGGAGTCAGGGGGAGTCAGTCAATTTGGTTTGGGGGGGGGGGGAGTAGGCACTCCCAATAATTTTCTGGCTAACAACAGTAACTTTTCATTAGGAATTTTAGATTTTATTATAAACTATTACAATTTCCACTGTACCTCCCAATAATTGATTGCTTCCGTCACACATGCAAGCCTGTTCGTTAGCTATGCCGTGCTGACAAGGCGAGTGACAAGACTGAAACAACTACCCACGACTGCTAACACTCTGGTTCAAACCAAACTTAGGGTTCAGTTCAGGAGTTTTAACCTTTGAACCGTTACGCCTTGCTGCCATTTTATTGGCTGTCTCTATATCATTGGAACGCATGCGCAACTTTGATATAGTTCTTCTGAGTTCTGTCCAGTATTGGATAATATGATTGATCTACACTAATCGAAGTAAAAGAAAACAAATTTGCCAAAGCAAAAGATAAACTTTGAAAAAGTTTAAGAAAAGCGTATTAAAAAAGCAGATGGAAACAAGCTTAATATCCATGGACCCTAAAGATAACTAGGCGCTTGTTTGTTGGCTATTCCGTGCTGACGAAGGCCAACAAGGTTTCATTTTATTTTTAGGGCTTTGGTACAGGCTTTAGTACCATCTGACCCGTTAGGTCTCAGTGCCATTTTTTGTGGATGTATCGAAATCATTAGCACGTATAGATGCAACACTGCTGTTACGGTTATAAGTGTGTTTATCCATGTGATAATCATAGTCATAATCATAATCATAATAGCAGTAGCAATAAGAATAACAATATTGACAATAAACGTATAATAATAACAATAACAATAACGATAACAACAACAAGAGTAATGATGACAATAATAATAATAATAATAATCAATCAATCAAAAGTAATACTGATTTACATTGATTTACACTGACTGTATAACTACTGCGTGATTTTACAATTAGTTTTAAATAGAACCCGTACCAAATTTATTGTTCGTCAAGAAATCAAGTTCAAACCTTTGACAGCCAACAATTTGCCCTTTGCTTTACTCAGCGCCTCGTTTAGGATCTTGGTTGTTGCTCCGAGTGCGCCCTTGATTTTCTTCTTTACTTCTGCAGCCATTGCTTGCGCCTTTTTCAGATGAGCCTCGAAAAAGAAAATAATCGAGCGTTAGTATAGGTAATCGCACGGGGAACAGTAAATTTCATTACTAGTGCTTTTATTTTTTTCTAAAAATGCCTGAGAGGGCAATTTAGAAAAAAAGATCGCACTGGTGAAGTTAGTCCAAAATTTTTCAAGGAACCATACTATTTAGTACATGTTTATCACTTCGACGGCAAAATTCATCCTTTTCGCGGTACAGACGTGAGAATACGTTGCTTAATAAACTTTTTGTTCTAACAAGTTTTTTTTCGAGTTTGGAAGATCTTGCAATTTCTTGAAACACTCGGAAATCTTTGGAAACCATTTAAATAATTTCTAAGGCGTTTTTGTGATTTTAAACGTTAAAAACCCGAACAAGGCAACAGAACTGATTCTTTTAACAGTTTGACGTTGTGATGTGAGACGTCAGTGCGGCAATATGGCGGCCTTTTGCCTTAACTTGCTTTTTTACTTTTTTTGCAAGATAGTAGTAAAAAAATTGTTCTAGAAAGTACATTTTTGGAATCCCAAATTGATCATATGAAAATGTAAATTTTGGCCCTTCTTATCTTAACAGAAGCTCATCAAACTTAGACCAATCTTAAAGGTTTCCAAGTGCAGTTTCCTAGCTTTTTCAGGCAAGTTCTGCTGACTGCATTTGTCTGAATACAACAACGACTGCACGTTCAACTTGCAGTACTTTAATTACACATCACTGTGTTTTTCGGCTGACATTGTCTTTGTTGGACCAACCTTCAAACTTTTCTGCTCCTTGCTGAAGCGCTCCTTAAGCTCAGATAAGTCAGCTCCTGCATCGATAACAGAACTAATTCCCTTCTTGGCCGCCAGACGGACAACTTCTTCAAAAGACATCGGTGTAACGGGACCGTATTCTGTGATGCAGCATTTCTTGTGACTCTTGGCCAACGCTTGTTTTACGGCTAGGCGATAGTGTCAACATGCACCAATATGTTTTGAGAAAAAGGCGATGATATCTACTTAAGTTTACAAACAATACTTGTGTTCAGCTGCTAAAATTAATCTCTTTGAGTTTGGGTAAACAAATTTTCAGTCAATTTTTATCTCTTAATAAAGCTAGACAACAAGGAAACTTTGCTGCAACTATCTAAATTATTGTAACTAACTCATTTCAAGCTAGTTTGCAGTTCTCACATTAACGGATTTTGGTTAGGAAAAAGATTATTTACAAATCAATTGAATCAACAATTCAGACTAATTAACTACATCAAATCATCGGATAGTTTCTCACTCGTTTCTTTTCTTTAATTTCTAATTTCTTTAACTTTCTTTTAGTTAAACTGTTATTTATGCTGGATTGATTTATTTGAGATCCTGAACTGCAGCAAGGTGCAATAGAGGATACTAAGCATTGAGTCACGAATCACAGTTAGAGCCTCAACTGAATTTTACTTTTGAACGAAAAGCAGAAAATTTCTAAGATTTATTACATATTTTAAAAAATCAACGTGTTCACAAGTATTCTCTGCACAACAATTATTTTTTTTATACCCAAAGCGAAATCTTTGGCGAAACCGGCTGATTTGAAGAGCTCAAGCAAACGAGAGTCTATAAGCTCTCCTAGTAATACCTGAAGGTCCATCGTATGACAGCGCTTCGACGAAAATTCAAACGAACTCATGGAGTTAGATCAGCGAGGAGAAGGGCCTTAACTCAAACAGGTTTGTGTAGGCCTAAAGAGAAGTTGTTTAAGCTTCCGCAGTTAATCTCCGACTTATGCCTATGGCTCGAGTGTTCGCCCGGACGGATTACGGTTTCGCGCTTGACTATCTCATAACTAAAAGTTATCATCAATACTCACCCTTGGAGTCTGTTGGAGACCAGAAGGATGCCAAAGCTACCAGCAGGATTTGCAACTCAAACCACATGATTTTCCTGTGCTCTTTAGCTACACGTTTTGCTGCAAAACTGTTTGGTGAGCGTGATTGGAAATTGTTTATTGCCATTCAAAAGAACCGGTCTCGCGCCGAAAAGCCGTGCTGTGATTGGTCGCTGTTACTGGGGCACCGGTTAGGCGCGATCGCATCACCTGTCACTATGTTCCGTTGTTTGGATTAACAGCGTTCGGTAATTTACCTTTCTGAGCAGTGCACTCGGCATTTAAAGGCTGCTCGAGATTCATCGATAAATTGGGAACAGATCGGTACGTCATGCTATTCATTTGGACAAGACAAGCCCGGGACACACTAGACGATTTTATACATCGTCTATTGCGATAGCAAATTTCGCTGATCGTAGCGACAGGCGTATGAAATCGCCCACATCTAGCATGTTAGATACGAGTGATTAAATACGCCGCGGTTCGTAAGCCATCAAATTAAATTCGCTGCCATCGGTGTACAAAATCGCCTAGTACTAGTAAGTCTGCAGCTTTAGAAAATCATGGAATCCGGCGGCAAATAATTTCGAACAGTTTAAACAAAAAATCTACTACACTCTTCTCAAAAGAACCTTTTTTTATAAGAACGCCAGGCAGTAAATCGGCAAGAATTAAAAACATGCATGTTAAGAACACAACAGAGGCCGAGAAATTTATTTTTTGTAACATTTTGGAATAACATGGAATATCGAATCGGCAAAAAGTCGACGGTGCAACATTGTTTATAACTAGACTCTAGAGTCCGATACAGGGAAGTTTGCAAGAAAAATATTTTCAGGACTCGTTAATATTCTCGATCTATTACTCTATCTAGCTTCATATATATGTACGATTATTTATTTAGAATGTTTTTCAAAAAAAACTATTGAGGCTAAAATTCCCAAAATATCAGGGGCAGCGGAGCGATATTTAGAGTAGGGGGGGACGGGGTCAAACTGAGAGAGAAACATTTTTACAACAGATGACACCCTATTACAAATTTAGAACGCTAAGTAAAGTTAGAGAAAAAATG
>JAOBAT010145495.1:0-11199 GCA_026413305.1 Hydrozoanthus tunicans
CTCCCCCTCCTGCCCCCCTCCTCTCTAATAAGCCTCCCCCCTCCTGCCCACTCTCTTGTAAGCCTCCAACCTGGAAGGTCTAGAAGTAAATAAGCCCCCCAGGGGCTTGTTAGAGCATTTATGGTAAGCTTAACAAAATGAAAGAAAAGATGATAAATCCACATCACTGTACCCAAGGCCGGAGTGGCTGAATAGGAATCTCAAGATCACTCACCTGTAGTTGAGTAGATGGCTTTGAAACCTCGCTTATTGTTGTTAGAATCCGATGCAAATGTAACAAACAAATAGTTTGCTGTAGATTTCACTGCAAAGGGTCTATGACTCCCACAGTATTTGCCAATTATGTTATCCGTTCTACTAGAACCATCATAGACCCTGACAACATCACTTACACAGCCAAAGTTTTTCTCAACAACAAAGTCCAAAAACTGGAGAGTTATCCGAGAGCCAGGGGGGGTAGTAATGGTCCAAGTGCAGTCTGCACTTGAGGGGTACAAAGAAGGGTATCCTGGAGTGCTAATGTTACCTGATGCACCAGTAAGAACAGTGTGGCAACTTCCAGATGCTACAAAAAACAATATCAAAAATGTTACAGAAATATACACAGCATGAAAGCATGTTGACAACATTTGAGTGCACACACAAAAAAGCCTCTCAAGACAATCCTTTTTGATGGATAATGTGAAATCATAATATTTAATAATAACTGGTGCTAATGTGGTCAATTTTTCTCTGGAGGAAATCTATGAAAATTGCTGAAGATATAAATCCATGACATATGATCCTTCAAAAATGTTGATCAGAAGCAAACAAAACTTAAATCTAGGAAGCATTGTCAGTGTTACAACAAGATGTGTAAGCTATCTAACACTAAGTTATTCTGTATATGTCGCTGATTTCATCACAGACAACTATATTTAGACTGTGAAAAAACATGAATAGTCACCCTTTCTTATAGCATAAGTTACCTACACTGAAAATACTGCTCAGTTTACAAGTTTTTATCACACTTTATTAGAGGCAATTCCCAAATGAATGATTAGAGTAGAGGGTTGGGCCTGCTGGCAGCTAAGATTTTATGTGACTACATGATCATGACCATCTGCCAATTTGTCAGTGATAACACAGTCATTACATATATGACTGTGTAAGCCTCACCTGTCCATAACAATATGCAACTTCTGATAAAAGACATTTATGGAATCATTACGACTTTACGAGAAAATCAATTGTTTTCCTGATCATTTTTAAGTGAACCCCAACTCTACTGGAATTTCCTGGGCAAGTGACCCTGAAGGGGGGGGAGGTACTTCGAGGTTAAAAGGGTAGGGGTGACCATTGGAAAAGTCCTAAAAAAGGGATACCAAGGGATAACAATTTTCCACCCAAAAAATACCTCAGCTTTGAAACTACTCTAAAAAATACCAACTGAAAGCTGACCCACTAGCTGGGTGGTTAGTGGGTCAGTGCTAAGTCCCCTCATGTTGAGCAGAACATGATATGCAATACTTTTAGAATAAAGGCATGCACACAATAAGCAAGTTCAGAACTTCAGAAATACAAGTGCACGTTGGGATAAAATGAAATATTTATCAAAATTAAGAAAGGAATAATTATAATGAATTCCCACCCCACTTCATTGCATTCCTTTGTTTTTAAAAGTTTCATGAGTTTTACATTTTATCCCGACTCGTGCATGTGTTTCCGAAATGTCAAACTGGCTTACAGGACCCTCGCCAAAGGACTTCTGTCTTAACTCCTTATAAGTAAACACAGAACTTTGCTTAAACACAGGACTGCAAGCAGTCCAATATAAACTTTGCTTTTTTCAACCCTAAAAAACCAGGCTCTTGGTTTAACACAGGATTCCTTCTAACTGTCCCTAAAAAATACCGGACTGACAACTTTAACCTATAAAAAATACAGTCATACCTACAACCCCAATATAGGGAGTATCCCCCCCCAGGCAAGGGACCCCCTATTTCTCCACAATTTCCAATTCGATCTCTCCATGGTCCTTGGCCCTCAAATTTAAGAACCTTTCATTTATTGAGAAAATCTAGACTTTGTATTGTTATAATATAACACCAGTGTGCACAAAAAAACTGATGAAAAGGCCTGGCCAGAAGTAGATTAATTTTTTAGGTTATTGTCAGCCAGTTTCAGAAAACTGATGAGGGATTTTGATAAACTTTCACCTTTGTCGCTGAATTTCAAAAATTACAACACTGGCCAACAATTCAGAATAAGCATGATGGGCCTGGAAATGAGACAAGTTGAAGTTGCTGCTTTGGTATGAAACTGAAATGAAATATTCTCCCAATAATCATCAGCAGCAAAAAATGATTTTTCATTATATCTCATGTATACAAATTAGGCGATTAAAATGCTATAAATGACATTTTTTTGGTGCATGACTTAAAAATATGTATGATCGGGTGCTAAAGTGAACCTTAAAACCTACTTCCCCTGGCCTAAATGCCTGCACGGAGCATGTGATTAACGCATGTCTCAGGCTGATCAAGTACTAGTCAGCAAAGGACAAACCCTTCCTGTTCAATATCTTCCTTCTCCTTATAAATACCAAACAAAATAGGGTATTTCAATATCAGGTAATGAGAAAAAGGGAAAATACCGAATTTATAAAGAAAACCACAAATTGTAAGCAAATTTCCCTTAATCTAGTTTTATGAAAAAAATTGGTATAGCTATAGGTTAAAAGAACCAAACTTTTGACTCAGTCAAGACAGTGACTAAACTGTTAAGGAAGTTTTTGTAAATTTCAAGGGTCCAATCCTAACTTCAAGTGTTTTCAAGTCCTTGAAAACAAAAAAATTAAATTCAAAGAATTTCAAGGGCCGGGAAACCCTGAATGTCAATGATTTCTAATAATTATGTCACTCCTTAAAATTTGTGTTTCCTAATAAAGTTTTGAAAGCACAGTTGAATATATTAATACAGATTGAAACAATTTTTTAATAATGGTGCACATAAAGATGTTAATTTCATCCAAAACTGAATGGAGTTTCCAATAACTTATATTGTTCAAGTAATATTAAATCACAACGGAAGAAAGAGTTTCTATAAAGACAAACAAGGATGAGAGTTGATAAGAGTTTTGAATGAGAGTTTTGCCTAACTCTCATGTGCACAGTCAAGCGGCGAAGAGAGTTGACAGCAGCCGCAAAAAAACATATGAAACTCTCATCAAAAATTTGATTATGTTTAAAATTGATGTGAGTGGTCAGAATTTATGATGGTGCATGAGAGTTGGCAGTGAAACGAGATGAGACTTTGAACTCTCATCAACTCGCTTTCTCATTTATCCCCACTTAAAATCCACAGGGCAACTTTTTACTTCAAACATGTGAATAATTTACTCCTGTACAGCTGAGCTTTTCATTCGATCTCTCAATTAGACTTTCTTTATCATAACACAGACTCAAAAACATAACATGTATATATATAATATTTTTATTCCAAGAACCAATATCTACTGACACAATATATATATATAATTATATAAACTAGACTAGAAAATTCAAAAATACATTTTTAGCATTTATGATGCAAAAAACATACTGTTCCTTCATTATAAATATCTACAGAGCTAGATTGCGAGTGTATAATTTAATGTGTTATGGCAGAAGGAAAAAATGTGACAGAAGGAAATCGAATAGCAAATGCAAAAGAGAAAGGTCTATTAATTATATTAAGGACTTCGAACTCGGACCTAATTTAACTATAAGATGTCGTCATACACTAATTACTCGAGACAATCGAAGTATACTGTACAGCACATAAATGTTAACTAGTATATTATATTGAAACTATTTCGGGCCCTACAATAATACCTTTTAATTAATATACGATTACCACGAAATTTCTTTAAATCAACACAACATAACATTTTTGGCTTTGTTGTTTGCCGAAGGCTACAGAACGTGAGGGCTCGCTTCAGCAACTTGTAAACAATTACGAGTATAATACGAAATTTTATAAAATTCAACAAATTAAAGCAAAGGGCTAGGTTGGCACAGGAAAAAAAGTTGGAAAAATAATACATCTTTTCCGCCGTAAATTTTTTGAGATTGGTCTTCTAAAACCGAAAGATCAACATCTTGCTTATGCGGATGTAATGAAATTTCTCGAGTCTGCTACCAAAAAGATTACTAGACAACCACAATGTAGACCGCACTTTCAGTTTCAAACAACAGCTGCAAATATTTCGTTTTCACTTTAGACGAAATCTATATAAGGTAAGTCAAGCTACAGTACTGTGAGAGAAGATGTACACATAAGGAATTTGATAAGCCTGAGACTCCTTGCAATGTAAAGGTCAAACGTCAAAGAAGAGTATTTACTTTTGAATCCGATTTGAGAGTATTTTAAGAAGCCAATCTTATTAGCAACAAATCAATCCGCGGGTTTCAGCGACAAAAGACAATCGTCTGCCTTATCAACAGTTTTATTTGTCTACCAAAAAAAAAGATTTAGTATTTTAACATTGAACTGCCAAAGCGATCTGATTTGCCAGCTTCAAAGGTAATAAAGAATATTTGTTTCCTTTGTTCAATCTTTATTTGACTTCGACGGACAATGGCCGACAAACTGGAGTAATTTCTTGACAATGGGTAGCACCATTAACTGACAACATTACAAGACTCTAAAGACTTCGCGCTGTTGCTCAAGTTAATTTTGGCCGCCCCCTTTGTAATTGCCTTTGCGAAGTGTTAAAGCAGCAATTGTCAAAAGATTTCGGCTGAACCAAAGCTATAGCAACAATCAGAGTACGATAAACTCCGAGAATTACTTTGAACAAATAAGGCGAAAACACAATGAAAAATAGCCTAACTGAGATTTTCAAAATGCACACACACAATTAATGAACTGAACATGATGACTTACCGAAACTCGGAAAATAAAGATGAGCAATGAAGCAAACAACGCAGAGGAACATTCTTGTCGAATTTCTTCTCTTTTTAAGGGTTAAATGACGAAGAACGGTTTCTCGAAACATCATAGGACTCTGAGTGACCGTGGCGTTGTAATCAAAGATGTATGGCCCTCTGTGATTTTGTGTGAGAGTTCAATTCGATGCAGATGTATTCAACGATGTTGGCTCGCAGCGCTGAATACCTTCAATTAGTTGAACTTGAATGGAATCTCACTGTGACGGCTAGAAAGTTCCTCGTCTATTGGCAAGGTGTAATCAGCTTTGGACCCAAAGTGAGATGAAGCTGCGCTGATCAATGGTATATGTTATCACGTGCACAAAAACCACAAACCGTGCTTTCGGCGGAAATGCCCGCCTCGCCTACTTCCTGTTCAGTTTAGCATGGACTTCTCGGCATGTTGCCGGCGTGTGCCGCTCACTTCCGAACACTTATCGACGAAATACGGAAAAGCTTCGAAAGGAACAGCTAACCCACAATGCAACACTGGCATGGCAAGATGGCGGCAGTTTCGAGTTTCCATAAGAGAAGTTTTGAAACTTGAATGTAATACGACCAAAAACATGTGTATCTGCATTTGGAAAACGGCCATAGTGTAAACAGTAGATCGTTTGGTCAATGTATCCAGACTGTTTGGCGGATTCTCACTTCGTTTCCTATGATGGTACCTCTTCCTTTAAAAATAATTAATATTATTATCGGCAACGCTACAAAAACATGAAATTGTTTTGTTACATAGTTATGCACAGTTTTGTTTCTGCTTTGTGTTTGTTACTTGCCTTTTTATTCTATTAGTTGATCTTCACACTTTCATTTAAATGTAATATCAACCTAGAATTTTTTTCTAAATTTACATTTGATAATGGTGACATGTTGTCGCCGAAACGTCATATCCGTTCATAAATAGAGTACTTTTTCCAGTGAATAAATCGGTTGTTCAAAATATCCATACGATTCTTGTTGACGGTGTTGACCGTTCTGTGGTGTACAAACTAACAAAGCAAAGTAAATACCTAAACGAGTTTACAGTTTGTAATATTTCATTATGTACAGGCACTTACTGACTTAGCAAACAAGTTAAGTAAACCGTGGTTTGCTTCACCGGCCTTGTCAGAATTGAAAATGTGTCTTACTTTCTTAGAGCTGTCAAAAAAAGGTTCAGCTTGCTCAGAACCACAGTGACAATGAAGAAGATGATGATATTGTTATTGTGAACGTGAAACCCAGGAGGTAAAAGACAAGCACTAGATAGCAGACTGGCCAACTCATACGTTTTTTCCTTGTTACACATGATTTCCATGCACCTAAATGAGTAAATCTTCAATTACTTCTATTTTTTTAACATTTTTAAAACCTGGATCTTATATATTTAGTATTTCTATATTTTATGTCATACAGTATAATGATAGTTTAATACAAGTTCTCAAAAATTGATGTTTAAGATGCTCACTGCTTAGTACGAGAGGATTCAATCCAACTTCCTGCGCTCTCTTATTTCTCATTTGAAATTTAAGAATAAGGCCCGTTGCCCATGATTAAAATCATGAAGCTGTTTATTTGGGGAACAATGCTCCCAAAGTCCTGCTTGTTGGATTATGTGAGATGATTTTTAGCTGACTCAGCACTGTGTACCTCTGGCTTTTTACCATCTAAAACATCGATCATGTGCTCTTGGAACAATTGTTATCGTTTTTACTGCAGTTATTATTATTAATAAATTGTTATGATCTATACTAGTTGTTAATTATAAAATCTGCTAATGTGTACAGTTCTAACTGAGCAGTGTCTTCTCTGTTTTAAATAGGAAATGAATTGATATAAAATCTAAAATTTAACTCTAAGTTGTGTGTTACAATATTGCAGCTCTTCCCAGAAACAAGCTACCAAAGGTAAAAATTCTTGGTTATACAGTTCCAAGTGGTATGAGTTTTTTAAAGTTAGCTAAATTTTTATTGGCTTAACTAAGCCTTAGTTACTTTATAATATAGAAATATAAAGTTCTGAACTCATGCGCTCTATTCAGCAATAGAAATATATATACCTATATTTTGTTTAAGACTTTGTAATAATAAATAAATAAAGAGAAAAATAGGTTAAAAAGATTTTAGGCATCTAACATATATTTGAGACCATGTAAACAGGCATGAAAGTATTGCTCGAGGTCCTGTAGGAGGTCGTACTTCAGGGTTAAAAGGGTAGGTGTGGCCAATGGAGAAGTTCTCAAAATAATTTTCCTAAAAACACCAAGGTATGAAAAATTCCACCTTAAACTTAACCTTTCGGTTTGAAAACTAGCTAAAAATTACTAATTGAAAATCTGGATAGCTAGTGGGATTGGCACTTAGTACCCCAGTGTTGTGCTGAGCGTGGTATACAGTACTTAGTTAAAGGCAGGAGTGTAATAGATTATTTGCCAAAGAACTTTTGTTTTAACTTCTTGTTGCTAAAACAAGGAACTGCAAGCAGCCCAATAGCTTTACCAGGCTCATGGATTTCCTTTTTTATAACCCCCAAAAATTACTGGATGAGACTTTTTTTACCATTAAAAATTACGATGCCCCTTCCCCCTCCTTTGATCCTCAGAGCCACATAAAGCTAAACTGTTTGTACAGCCTATAACTATGTATATAATGTAGCTGTATAAAACAATTAGAACAAAATTTTCGAAAAGACAATCTGATTATTAAGGAACTACAAATTTCAGGTAAACTTGGAAAAATTTTAGTTGAAGCAAGGGAGTTATTTTTTTATTTTATCTATATTCAAATTTGGAGCATCCTACAAGGAACTTCATTACTTCTCATTAAACGGCAACCTGAATTTGTATGTCTAGCAAATTTAGTAAAATATTTGAAAATGATTGAAAAAAAAAAATTAATTAGAAATAGTTAATAAGTTGTAATAAACAATAGTTTAGTATGGTATGTTTAATTATTTAAAAGAACGAAGCTATTATTGATTTTAAGGGTTTTGGTTTACAGTGATTATGGATCAGTTTTAGAGTGACCCTTAGAAGATTCATGATCACTGTAAACCAGAAACCTAAAAATAGAGTCACCCTTATTCTTAACTGTATGAAAATTATGATTAAACATAACAAATATAAGTTATTTTGGTTTTAAAACAATTGTTTATAATTATTAGTTTCCAGTTTGAAGATTTCACTTCAGCATTTTAGTTTTTACAATTTTTTACTTCATCTAATGAAAAGGTATTATTTTTATTACAGTGGTATTGTTGTAGTTATTGTGGTCCATTGTAGAATATAACTTACAGTATGTAGAATAAACAGTTTTTCATCAACCAGTGTCTTCTCATTAGGTTCAAGTTGTTCTAGAAGCAACACAAACAAAGATTGTGAAGACAAAAGTCGCCTTTTATCAAGTGTAAGTAACTCGACAAGTACACACTTATTGCTGTCAGCTCGGTTAGCAACCACTGCAGTTGAATTTTTTTTCCAGTTTTAGACTACTGAGGAGCAATGACTAGTAATTGCATGATAATTGGGGCTAAGACAAAAAGCATTTTTTTGTAGAGCTCCCAGTTTTCTCATGTCTGCCATCTTGAAAAGGTTTTTGCGATAGGTGACATGGTCTTAAATTGAGGAATCAGACAATTGTCAAAGTGACAGAAATTATCGGGAAAAGCACAACAATTCATGATAGCTACAAAGGGCATCAGAGATCAACTATATAATATCAAAACGTTCAGAAATACTTGTATTTTAATCAGTTTTTCACAGTATTTTTTTGTCTGAGCGTAAAATTTTTAGAACACGCTAAAGAGACAGACACTTTTGTTTGTCACGTAACATACTTGAAAGTTTTTAACAAGGATTGATAAGCTGGAGCTGTAAAGAAATTAGCAGAGCAAGTAGTTGCTTAAAATTTGAAAACTATGACAGCGACATTTTGTTCAGACAAAAACGCAACAGCGACTTTTGACACTAAAAAAACAAGCAACAAAAAGACCAAAAACTGTGGGACAAGTTACATCTAAGCCCCCCTTTGTAGGCCCCTGATAAGCTTCAACAAACTAAAGAGGAAAAAATATTATTATTAGGGACTGCTGGTAGTCTATTCCTGACAACATAATTAACATAATTTGTAAGCTACTTTTTTACTTCAAAACAGCTTAACTAAGCATTAATTTGTCACCTCTTTGAACAATGCTATTGCCCAAAAAATTAAGTAAATATTGCAATATTTTGTAGCCAAAAGCATTTAGAAAAGACATTATTTAATCCAATGTGAAATCAAGATTAGATTTTTTTGTATGAGCAGGCTCTAGAACCCAGTTCGTTAATGCTTTTAAGAGCTCCTGATCATTTCTACAGTTCTTTAGTCAGTTGATTTATAAAAGATGGAGTACAGTTTTGTAGGATTGTACAGTCAGTACTTGTTTTCTTATGATGACCATGTGGTTTTCCAGCTTGAAATTCTTATAATGCTTAAAGAATATTATGCTCCTCTGATTACCAGTCAGACACCCCACCCACTGAGCTACAGACTTACATGGGGAATCCCACATGTTAAGTTGATGTCTATTCTTTCTTTAAATACTTTTTGCTTGGTATGACTGTCCAATTTGACAAACTGCTTGCTTAGTACATCCAATAGTAATATATTCATGATTTTAGTCATCAACTGATTCTGTAGGGAGGTTTGAAAAGTTCTCGGTTATAAAGTTAGAAGGAAAGTGCTCCACAAGTATATAAATGTTAACCAAGTGGCAAACTACAATACAGAATCATTTGAGGAATGATAATGGTAAAAATAGTTATTAAAAAATTGTTATTTTTTTATCTTATTGAAAAATTCTTTCAGAGGAGCCATGGTTGGATAAGCTCATCTTTTGGTCAGTCTGAAACACAAGGCCCATCAGAGGAGTCATCACAAGTTAAAGCCAAGAAAAACAAGAAGCAAACAAGAATCTACCAGCTCTCAGCAGAAGGTCCAACTTTCTCCACCCATTTCACCCCAATTTTTAACAATTTATAACAAGTTTTTTTAGAGGGCAAAACTTTGTTTGATTTGATTTGATATCACTGGGGACATTTTCTCTTAATTCAGGTCTACACTAAGTCCTGTATCCTGATTGGGTGCTGGTATACTTCCAAAGTTTTCCAAAGATTTCCTACAAGTCTTGAAAATGCCTTTTTACAAACATTTTTCAGTCTTTCTCAAAAATTTTTGAATATCACCGAATATTTTCCAAAAAAGTTTAAAACCATAAAAATGCCTTATAAGCGTTTTTGAACCTTTTCCAAAGATTTTCAAATGTTTCCAGAGAATGCAAAAGTTTTCAAAATAAAAAAAATTGAAAAAGACAAAATTAGTTAAGCAACACTTTCTCATGTCGGTACCATGAAGAAAGAAAAATTTATAATTGCATGGTTCCTCATAAAATTTAGGGCTAATTTCAACATTTTTTTTTCTTAACTGCACATCCAAATTTTGGAAAAAAATGAAAACTCTCATGAAGTTAATCCTAGATTTTATTTGGCCCATGCAGTTACCTTACAGTTACTCTTTAATCAGCCTGTGCATCAAAGCAACTTGCATCTTCATGAAAATATCTCAAGGTTGATGGTATTTATCGAGCATTTAACTCTATAACCTCAAAAATATTTTTAGGTGGAGGTAAAGAAGGCTTATCTACACAGAAAGAAGTTCTATGGCTTGACAAGTATAAGCCTAGATCTGAGGTTAGGCAGTTTTCATTCACCTTCATTTTTATTAAAATAGTAGTCATTGGTTTTTTAGGATACCAGAATACAGCACATAGTGGTGCAGTAGCCGAGAGCAGTACATGTTCGGGGCTATTAATCCTAGGGTTGCGAGTTTGAGACCCGCTTGTGTTGTGATGTGCCCTTGAGCAGGACAGTCACTTTACCCAACTTATTCCAGTCGATTCAGCTGTATAAATGAGTATCAGCTTCTGCTGGGGGCTAACTTGTGATGGATTACAGGCTTTCAAGTGATCCTACTTTTCCTACTATTTCCTGCTTTTTCCTACTTTTTATATGTTGCAATTTCAACAAATTGTGCAAGGTTGTATCATGTAGGAATAGGGAGTAATCCTTGCAGGTGTTCAGGGTTAAAGCCTGGACCACATGTCGCAAGGAAGATTTCTTGACGAACAAATCAGTTCATCTGGCATGTCTAGTCCAGATGGCTCACACTCATACCAGCAGTGAAATGAGTCACAGGCAGACTAGAAGCAGTTCATCAGTACTTCTTCA
>JAOBAT010145506.1:0-11197 GCA_026413305.1 Hydrozoanthus tunicans
TGAAATACACACTTGTATATCTTCTTCAACTTTTTTTCTTGAGGTTTGTTAGACAAAGTCATAAGAATCTCAGATTTTATAACAAATTTTTACAATTTCCGCATTGTGCACCCCCCCAATAATTTTTTGCTTCTGCCACTAATGCAAAGGGAACCTGCAAACTTCAAATTTGACATTCAAAGTGTTGTTAGTGCAACTGGTAGAGTTTCATCAACTTTGGCTTCCTCTGTGTTATGTCTGCAAAGTATTGTCAGTGGTACAATGTACCACCGTCATCTTTTTCAGAATGGTCAATACAATAACATGTAAAGGGACTTTACAGGGACCACTTGGTTTATGACAAATTACTTCTGGTTTTACTCAAAAATCTTAAGTTTTTGATTAATTTTGATTGAGAACAAAAGTATATAACATCTACTGCTGTGCTGCCAATACCACAAATGCCATGTCTTTTTTTATCAACCACAGAATTTGTTTACCAAATTGTGGAAAGTTTTAAGGGACATGATTTTTTATTAGTTTTTAACCTTTGTTCAAATTATTCTACTGATGAGAATTTTGTAGCACAATTTTATGTAAGCTTTTAAGATGATATGAGAAAACTTGAAATATTTCATGCCCATTTATCATTTTAGTTTTTAACCCTTGTTTAAATTATTCTCCTGATGAGCATTTTGTAACGGTTTAAAACAATTTCATGTACGTTTTTAAGATGATATGAGAAAACGTAAATATTTTAAGCCCATTTCAAGATTTAATGCAAATACTGTAGTTTGGCTTTTTATGAAGATTGGTTTTGTATAATTGTATTTTTTTAACTGAGTTCTTGCTTTTCTCACATAAATATGTGAATGGCCTTATTACTATAGTTAAAATTAAAACGGTTCATTATTGAAGTTATGTAACACTGTAACATTTGTAATTATATATGCAATAAAGTTGAGATGCTACATCAGTGTTTTATAGCAACAGTTGGGTCAATATTTCAAGTTATAGGCTGGGGAAAACTGACAATAAAAATAATAATAATAGTCTATTCATAATGAGCACCCTCAACAGACTGTGAAAGGTTTACAGAACAAACATTAGGCTAATATATGAATTTTGTAATATAATGTAAAAATTATAAAAATATTTAAAATATTGAAGGGCTGCAGCCAGGATGAATTTAAAATCGATCTCTGGCTTTAAAACTACCAGCTTTCGGCTGTCCGAACTGCTGTCTTCGACAGGTAAAAAGAATGATAAGAGGCGATGAAAAATTTGTTAAAAAGAATGTTATATTGGCAAGATAACGGGCAAGAATTATTATCTGCGTTAGGTGTCATTCAGGGCCCTGGGGGGGGGGTACTCTGGGGTCAAAAGGGTAGCTGGATGACCGTCGGAAAAGTCCCCAAAACACCCTAAAAAATACCAAAGGATAAATATTTTCCACTCTAAAAAATACCTCTCGGTTTTAAGATTGACCTAAAAAATACCAATTGAAAGCTGAAATTTTTCGCTGGGTAGCTAGCGAGTCGTCACTAAGTCCTCTTATGCTGTGCTGAACGCGATATATGCAGTGGAGTAAAGGCACACGCGTAATAGAACGTTCGCCAAAGGACGTCTTTTAAAACTTCTTATCAGTACACACGTTTGCTAAACTGGACTGCAAGCGGTCCGGTAGCTCGGTGTTTTTTTTAACCCTAAAAAATACCAGGCTTTTGATTTAACACTGGATTCCTTTTTACAACCCCTTAAAAATACCGGACTGGCAATTTTAACCCCTAAAAATACGATGGTCACACCTACCATCCAATACAAGGAGTACCGCCCCCTCCCGGGACTCAGGTATGCCACGCTTCTAAAGTTATGCGCCGTAATTTATGCGCACATTAAATTGTGCGCCGTAAAACAAAACTTGCTTTTCACTCTGATAAAACATGAGCTTTTGACCAGTCAGAACGTATGTTATATCAAATCTACATCGCTTCTTTTATATATTTAATTGCTCGACTACGCACGATTTGATTGGTTTAATGAATAGTAGATGCGGGACAATGATAGTGGTAATGACGGTGAAACAAAATGGCGGGTTGAAGTCTGTTTCGGATAACGATGGTGAAAAATTACAAAAACGTTCAATTTGTAATACAAAGGTATTTATTTTTTACAAATCTTTTGTCTTGAAAGGAAAATGCCGTTATATATCAAAACACTTCAGCCCATTTCAATTTCGGTTTCTGCCGCTGTCCACCTCAACTGAAAAAGGACAAAAGTTTTACTTAATTAAAAGTATAACCACTCTACCTTCTGTTAATATCCAAACCTCTTGAAAGTTAAGGCCTCTCAATGAATAATGTCGTTACACTTGAAATGAAATTGCAATAAAGAGCAAAATATTCTGTGCAAAGACCACCAAAAAATTACCCCGGTTTATCAGTTTGCGCACCGATTCTTGCATGAGGAAAGGCCGCATGTACTTTGGTCGTTTAACGGAAGGTACGAGAAATTATTTCCCTGTTGCAAAACATTAAGCAGTAATGATAATATTACAGTAATAATATTAGTATTAGTCTCTGCACACTTACCGATATAATAGATTTACAAAAGATTGTACACTAAAATAAGCTAATATCTACAGTGTGTCCTAAAGAAAAAACTCTACTGACAGCGATTCAGTGTTTCTGATTGTGACAGGAAGACCGTTTCATATATAAATTTTGTGCTATGTCCATGAATGTCTTCTCTCCGTAGGATTTTATACTATATCGGGGAACAGAAGGAAAATAAACAGTCACAAAAACGAACGAGATGAAGATAATGCTTGTTAAAGAGCACACTGAACATGTTAACGATTAATGTATTGTACAGTAATACGGACTGTGTATCATAATTTGTTTTGGGATTTTGTTGTGGTGTAGATTTATATAGCCTGTTCACAGGCTAAGATTTATACTCCTAAACAGACTCGGTAACACAAAACTCTGAAAATAAGCGTTTTCTCTACGATTCTAGTCACTGCATGAATTTTGCGAAAATTTTGGTGGTTTATCTGGAGTTTTTTTTTTTTTTGAAATTGTCTAAAAGCACTAACCCACATTAATTATTTTCATTTTCATAAAACTTTTGCTTGAGCTCACATTAAAAACCTAATGCAAATTAATATTTAGTGTTTCGGGTGTATTTGTTTGGCAAAAATCCAAAATTGATTTATTGCGTAAAATTACACGGGTTGTGTTGTTTTTTTGCGCAAGAAACAAAAATATCCGAATACTATAATCGGGGATTCCTTTCTGCGAAAGAAACGAAGAACCCATTAAGGGTTTTTCCTACCAAGCCAAGACAGCAGACATTATTTTAGTGCCATGATCGTTTGCCTCGTAATTTTGCCGAAATATTTCAGCCCCAAGAAACGCAAAATCTATTTAATCCTCAGAATCCGGATTATGATTAATCCATCGAATCGTTGTACCGAGCGAATTCGTTAGATTAAAAACATGTTTTTGCAATTTAACAAAAAAAAATTGGATATAAAATCTAGATTATAATTTTCCCCAAAGACTGAGTTCACCCTTTAAATACTAGGTACTTTCTAAAACACGTGTCGTGTTTTTTAGCTTTTCCGGGTAACACGTACCTTGTTTTCAAAACAGAGGAAATACTTTTTACAACTAGATTTTTCTAAACCCCAAACCAAACTCAGGAAATGCATTACATAATAAAATTACATAATAAATAACTTATTTTTAGAAAAATGATTGAGATCAGAATAGCTCAAAAAGTGTTTATTTATAACTACGACCTACTAACATTGGCCACGTGCTTGCCTTTTCTGCTAATTACACTCGCCTTTATTGTTTCGTAATATTTGTTTTGAATACAATCTGAGCAAAACACTATTCTAATCATTCCAGAGTCTACTTTCGTTCGTTACGAGCCCTTAATGAAACAAGGCTTTTAATACTCGACATTATTTGAAAGCCAAAGGTGATCATATTGTGGTAACGAAGCCATACGGGAGCCCGAGAGTGTGGCTTCACGGAATCTTTTTGGAAAACCGTACGTGATTGAAACTGTAAACCGCTAGATTTGGATGGATCCCTGTAAAGAATGGTTTCAAGCCAAAACACAAATTTAATGGAGATTTGACGAGATAAGCTTGTTCAAGAAATATATTCAGCCACCCACTGACACTGACAAAGTTGTTGGTGTTTACATCAATTTTTAGAATTAAACGGAGTTTAACTCGCGACGCAAAAACACTGACCACACTTTTCGAACTGTTGTAAACAAGTGAACATTGTAAATGTAATATTGTAATGGAGACGGAAGATACGTCAAAGGAAACTGGTTTCAGAAGTTGTGGTAGAGTTGGTAGACGCGGCGCTTGTGTAGAGGTCGAAATTCCAGCAGAAAAACTAAAAGAAATTATCGAAAAAGCTGGTAAAAACATTGACGAAGGGAGCGAACAGAAAGTCGCTGATAACAACGATAAAACATAACGGATCGACAATGGCGTGGTTTTCTATACCACCTTTGAAAATTGGCAAATTTGAAGGAAATTTTGCAAGCAAACGCGCCCACAGAGAGAAACTTGAAGAAGCGTAGTCTTGCATAACACGCAATGAAGTAAAAGCGAAGATCGGGAGTTTGACAAGTGCACTTTCACGAAGCAGCTGCTTTTGTTGGACATGAAAGAAGCGAAATCTTATTGATACGTATCTGGCTGAATCATTTTCTAGTTGAAAGACAGAGAAAATGGATTAATAGTTACTCGAACTCACAAAAAGACCAGAAATTGGCACGTTAGACAACTATTATACTTGAAAATGTTTTTTCTTTTTAAAAATCAAGCTGAAACTGAAATTTATCACGTAAAGTGTGTTTAACTTCACAACCACAGACGTCAAAACACGGGTTTGATGAATCGGTTTTGGATTTTCTGATATTGACTTACTTGAAATTGAAATATCATAGCAAATGAGCAAGTTTGTTATGACAGCATTTGGTAAAAAAATTTAGAAACTTTCAAGCTGTGTGTAGGCTGTTTGAAATTAAAAACTATACGAAAACGAATTTGTTAATGTCAACATGACTCGTGTTTGCACAATCGTGTCAATTATTTATGTCCTAAACATAAAATTATTGCTTTTGAATTTTTCCATCGTGCCTTCCAGGTCGAAATATTGGGGAAATGCGCTCAGCAATACAAGAAAATTCAACTAAATTTTAAATCAAAGTCTGCCAAAAATATTTTAGATTAGAAACCAGCCATGGTCTGAAAAACCGAAAAAACGTACAACAAAGGCTTTCTTGCAAATAGCAAGTACACATTTCTTTGTTTGGTGTTTAGTGCTAACTGTGCATTTTCATTGTTTTATCCGTCGGTTTCAATCAGAATAACAAACGGAGTTTTCGTACAGTTGCCCTCTCCTCATTTCTATCAAAATTTTTACAGTTAAACCGCTTCACGGACACGCCACAGTTTTTTGCTAATTATCAACACGAGTTTTGAATTTAAGGCAATTTAACTGCTGCATTGATGAAGTAATTTGCAGCGAATGAAGTGAGAATTATTCAACTGATAAAAAAAAAATGAAGTTTCAACTCGGAAGTAATTTCATTTATTCAGAAATCACGGGCTTTCCCCAGTTTTCTTCATGGTAAAAATTTCCAAAGCCCATTATCGCAGATTTGCAACAGCACCTTTGTTTCCATGTCGAGAAAAATTCCGAAAAATCGGGCATTGTTCTGGCGCTTTTTAAGCCTGAACATGACGCCGGAGACAGTTGTTTCCACAAAAATGCGTTAAAAGTTAATTTGAAATACGACTTCTTTCAAAAACTAAAGCACGCTTACTGCATTTATATTACATTGGCAAGACAGAGCGGAAACACGATGTCGCAAGTAGGTTCCGAGAAACGACAAAATGAAAGGAGAAGCGGTATTGCGAAAAAGGTACAAACAGCAGCCGTGTACTAGCAAATTGCTTCCTGTTTTCGAGAATATAAAGACATTTCACTTAAACTGCGGCAAGGATTGGAGGATAATCGAAAGACTATATTGTCTCCATCGGCTAAAACACTTAGTGTTACCGCTTAGTTAATATTAGCCGAACCGAGCAATAGACTTATAAGCTTTTACGTAAAGTTTAATTAATCTATTTTGGAGAAACAAGGACTCGTGCAGACTGCTCTTTCGCCGAGAGATCAAAAATTCAAGCGCCACAAATTCAATTCCTTTTTGCTCCGGTTTCCGGGCCCATTTCCGGTTTGATGAACGCGCTTTGGAAAGAAGGGACTGTAAATTTGCAGTCTAGGACTCGTGTAGGCACTATACTTCTATAACTTCGTAAATAATTGTATATTGCTATTATCATTATCATTATCATAAACATTGTTGTTGTTCTACAGCTATACAAATACTAAATTATTTTTTACTGGGTTGCCTGTGGCAAGCCAGGTTAAAGTTTTTTTTCGTCGTTAGAAATACACGCCTTTTTTATAAGAACCAGTTAATTTTTCGGCGATTTGAGCCTCAAATTGTTCTTAAACTGTTCTTATTTCTATGTGTGGCTTAAATCGAATAAAAACAAAGCCTAAGGTATTGCAATACATGTATTGGAAAACAAACTCGGGGCAAGTATATATACATATTGTACTGCGAATAATTTGAAGCAATGACTGATTTATAAAATTAAAAGAGAGAAATTGCAAGTCATTTCTGTATTGCTATAAGTTAAATGTCGAAGCTCAGTAAAGTTTCAAAATAGCTATCGACCCCGAGCCTCAGCTTGTTCTTAACTTGTTCTTAAATTTTTGCCAATCTGAGCCTCGTTGTTCTTACAAAAAAAACGTGTATGTATTCTTGTAGCCTGCGTAGCAAGTGTTTCCGTTTTGACGAGATTTTCTCTACGCCGCGCGACAATTGGGGTGAGAGAAAAAAAACGAAAGGAGGGGGTGGGGGAGGGGGGAGAAGGAATGCCTTTGAAGTTTGGAAACCGCCCGTTCGCCAGCGAACGGGGCTCGTGATTGGTGCGGTTCCGGTCCGACTAATTACAAATGCCAATCAACGCAACTTCTTACCTCGATTCACTTTTTGAAAAGTTTCAAGCCGTGGGAAGGAAAAGGCAAAAGTTCTAAATTGCTCTTTCGCTTAATCCCAAACAGTTCAGTTTAAAATATCAGCTTCAAAGCACTTCAATTTGTTAGAATCCAGTGGTTTGAGACCGATCTTGGATCAAATAACGTAACAGTTACATTTTATTTTAAAAAACAAACCCTACTGACAGCTGTTCAAACTGCCGAATGGCAATCAAACTGCAAGCCAAACAAGGAAAGGTTTCTTCGCCAAAATGAACAGTGACATAAATTGAGCACAAAGAAAGGGGCTAAAACAAGAAAGAACATCAGTTAAACCTCAAAGAAAATAATGAAACCGAAGGAGCTTTAAAACAATCGCAGTGACTATTCATACGGAATCGTATCCTGACTTCTATTTTCTGTTCGTACGGAAGTTTCGGCTTTTTGCCGTTTTCTGCAAAATGCAATACAATTTAATATAGAATAGAAAATGGAAGTCGGGATACTATACCTAAACTTCCGTACGAATAGAAAATAGAAGTCGTGATACTATATTCGAAACTTCCGTACGAATAGAAATTAGAAGTCGGGATACTATATCTAAAATTTCCGTAGGAATAGAAAATAGAAGCCCGACTTCTATTTTCTATTCGTACGGAAGTTTCGGCTTTTTGCCTTTTTCTGCAAAATGCATTACATATATATTTATCTTCATTACATTCTGCTTCAAATCCGATTTGTGAATTGCTTTGATGTCCGTATGAACAGAACACGAGCGGCTTATTCGTACGGAAGGATACTTAAGATTCAACAACTCCTGAACGAATCTGCTTTCTTATTTTACTTAGAATTTTATTATCACAACAAGCATACAACTTAACCAAAAAATTACACACCGACAAGAAAAAGAATCAACATCGATTTCACGCAAGACCTCGGAAATTTTTCAAAACGCCGCAGATTTTGTCGCTGTATATGAAAGCTCATTTCAAATCAAGCGGCCCAGGACGTTGCATCAAAACAGTCACATGTATTTTTCCATAAACCTCAACTGTTTCTTGTAGGCATAAAGATCAATAAAAGACAAAATTACCTCCATCTCAAATTATGTGTTTGTCATATGAAATCATGAGTAAAAAATTTGCAAAGTTAGCGCACTAAGTTTGTTTTGCCGCATTGGAGCGTGAAGTGTCAAAGGCATGTCTGCAAGCGTTTCCTTCTCCCCTCTCCCCTACCCCTTCCTTTCGTTTTTTTCTCTCGCACCAATTTTCGCGCGGCCAAAAGAGAAAATATCACTAAGACCCAACGGAAACGCTTGCGATTGGCTTGCGGAAGTCGACACAACCATCCATAACAATTAAATGTCACGGGTCACTATGAACAAAGCACGGCGCTTATCAACAGCGGGCAGCGGCTGAATTTCTAGTCTCGTGAGATGATTAATGTCGTTTAAATTGAGTTTGCTGATCTACAGCAATGTGGCCTTGTTTCATACTTAATATTGTTCTAAGTAGACCCATTAATACTAAAAGAGTTTTATGAGCGATTTAGGAGTGGGTAAAGATTCCATGAGATAATCAAATAAACCTTTGGAGACCGACCAGTCATTTGCAGTGGCCGGTCCAACTGTCTGGAACAACCTGTCAATGACCATCAAAAGACACAAGACTATTAACAGCTTTAAGACCAAGTTTTTAAATAAGCATTTGACTAATTTTCCCAAACAATTTTAACTACAGAAGTTCTTATCAATTTAGATGTGTTTAACCTAAGTTCGTATAACTCTCTTTAACTTGCTAACTGTTAAGCGCTTTAAATATTTTTATAATCTAAGCGCTATATACGTTTTTAATCGTTATTATAAATTTACAAACGAAATCACGAAAGGAATCGCAAAGGAACGCTGCATATCATAATTATGTGAATATTATAACTAAGACCAGATGAGCGAAATCGATGAGCAAACAAGAGATGCCCCCCACCCTCCCCTCCCCCCCTTTCCGGGGGAGTACTCCCCATACTGGTTGGGTAAGTATGACCATCGTATTTTGGAGGCCGGTTAAAATAATCGGTGCGGTATTTTTATTGGCTCTTAATGGAAAGCCTGTGTTAAACCAAGAGCCTCGTATTTTTTAGAGTTGAAAATTGCGAAGCTATTTGACTACTTGGAGGCCCTTAACAAACGTGCGTATTGATAGGAACCTATAAGACTAGGTCCAACCGTCGCGACCGTTCTTGTTTTCATAACTCGGGCCCGTGGGTCATGAGTAAAGGATTCGCGACCGTTCTTACATCTAGAAAAGGCCTCAAATTGGCACAAAAGCCGAAACAAAACTGACACAAGAAGACAACAGATTGGAGGTAAGTGAAATTTATTTTAAACAAGGTAGTAATTTGCACATACCTAGACATTCAAAAGAATTCTTATACGGTAGCTGTTACTTATGTATTAGCTAACACTAAGTACATGATGTGCGTCGTATTGAGGTTCGGAGATGCGTAAAAAAGGTCGAATTTTACTCATAACTGCCTTCCCAGCTCTCAGTTGGACAAGGGTTCGTGCAGCTAAAGACCTCCCAATTGTAACACCTTTTTAGGACTTTTTTGATATCAAAAATCATAAAATTTAAGAAGTATCCGACGAAGTCACGTGGCTTGAAAATCGTACCCAGGCTTCTTCTACTGATTTGCACGCTCGGCAGAAAGAAATAAACAGGTAATACACATCGTTCGTCAGATTGAGTGGCACAAAACTCAGTATATATCCCAAGAATATAAAGAAACTGTTACTGATTAACTCGTTTAATGAATGCCTTATTAATGGGCCAGGTATGCTACGATAATTTAAAGTCCCTATCAAGCTTAATTTTTTCCTTTTTACTCGGGCTACCTGTGGTAGGCCGAGTCGAGGTCTGCCTTTTCTATCAATCTATCAATCTAAGAGTCTATCGTCGTCGGTGAAAATGAGTAAGCCCACGGTACTTAATGAATTGACGGTCTGCGGTGCTAGCGCGAGAAGACATGTGTCACGGTCGTGTCTGAAAAGGTTTGTTAACACTGTCAGCTGAAATCCCCATATTAGCCCGAGTACACGCTACATAGCGTCTAGTTAGATTAAAACTGTGGTCATCTGTGAACTCAAAATTCGAATAACCAAAGAAAATTTCCACGTCTAAGTATGCTTTTTAATTAAAAAAAGATTGGAATGTAAATTTTGACCGAGAAGGCCGGGGACTGGTAACCTGTAACGTAACAGCAGTGAGTTTTGTGGTTTTTGTTTGAAAAAATTCATTTCTGTTTAAAAATATCATAAAATTTATATTTCAGAAATTTTTAAGGGAATAATTATTTGATTAAAGTTATAGCAATGTGACTATCGTAGCCAGAATTGAACTTTTTGAGATAAAAAAGATTGTCTCTGCTTCATGCCTCCTGCTACGTCATATGCCTTCTGCTACGTCACATTGCACGCTTCAAGTCTAAAAAATGTAACAGGAACGGCCAGAAAAGGTTTCATTTTCAAAAATAACTATTATTACAGGGTTCTACTTATCATCTGCAACTTAAAAAAATAAGCTTGATAGGGACTTTAATTTTCCGAGCGTTTGCCGATCTACGGCATCATCAGGGGTCGTAACTTGCAACTTCGCATTCTTTTTATCATCTGAGTAAGTCACTGAATAAGCCCCACCCCATCCCGATAGAAAGGCGATGAAGCTGAGACATAAGGCGCATTGGTCATGAATATAATTTGTCAACAGTTTCCTCTGTTTTACTTTTTGAAAAGTGCTGGTTATATCGCCAGAGTGAACACAGAGTTTTACTAGTTGCTAGTAAATCTGTTTAGTACCCTGACTTCAGACAGTGTTTCTGTCTTTTGCTATCGGCAAATTCTCAACAAGCCCCCCCTCTCCAATAAGCCCCTCTCTCTTACAAGTCCCCCACTCCAATAAGCCCCTCTCTCTTACAAGTCCCTCTCTCCAATAAGCCCCTCTCTCTAACAAGCCCCCCACTCCAATAAGCCCCTCTCTCTAACAAGCCCCCCTCCCCAATAAGCCCCTCTCTCTAGCAAGCCCCCCTCTCCAATAAGCCCTCCTCTCTAACAAGCCCCCTCTCCAATAAGGCCCCCTCTC
>JAOBAT010145517.1:2162-33797 GCA_026413305.1 Hydrozoanthus tunicans
ACTAGGACTGCTTCGTTGAATCGACATACCAAACCGGACTCGCACATGCTTTGCATTTGAAGTTAGCCTTAAAGCAGTTATCTGAAATCGCCATTGCAGCTCTTTGCTCTTGTTCTACAAGCCGTACCTTGCTGTTAAGTCCTAACTATGATGAAACAGCTGTTCACGGTTGCTTTGTACACTTGCTTTGTAGTTGCTAAGGTGAATCGATGGTGCGCATGCGTAAAGGTTTTGCCAAAACCGTGGAATTGAGAGTAGTGTGTGGCGTTGCATTCAAAAAGTTTCTATGTAGAGATATTTAAAGTATAATTTATACCAGTTCAATGATCAAAGTATGATTTTTTGTTTTTCTTATTGCTATTGTGATTACTACCGAGCAAAGCTATGCAAGTAATGATTTTTTTTCATTCTGTTCAAGTTTACTTCCTGAGCTACTGATGCGACTTGCACAGATCTCTGCGACAGTTTCCATGGCAACTCCGATGTTGGAATTTCTGTCAGGTTGGTATATAGTACTTTCTTTGTGATTCTAGCACTCAAACGATATTTTTGCTCAGTTCGGGAAACATTAGGGAAAGTTAGCTATTGGTTTACGTTTCGCCAATACTTCATGGCAAAAACAAACAGTTCCAAATTAGGATAGTAGCGTGATTTCGTTGTAAGTAATGATAGTAATCTGGCAAGATCTGGTAGGTGATTGGCCAAACTCACATTAGATGTGCTAACTATGTTTTCTTATAAGCGGAATCTTAGGCAGTTAAAAACAGGGCGAAGTTTAGCTCCTATGCCAGCATATAATGTATGAATATGCAAAGAAGTGAAAGTAATTGACCACGTGACATTGTCACAACCCTAATTCTTGATGCTTGGCTCCCTTGTCAGTATATAGTGTATGAATAGGCAGATAAGTGGAGGTTAATTGACCACGTGACAGAGTCGCAACCCTTAGATCTCGATGCTTGGCCCCCTAACCAGTATAAAGTGTGAATAGGCAGAGAAGCGAAAGTAACTGACTACACGATGGGTCTCGTTGAGTGTGTTCAGGTTACCGGTAAAATGACGTAAAACCAGATCAATGGCTTAACATCCCGTTCTGTAGGCGACATGGAAAAGAAGGTCGTGTGAATGTTCAAGGCTCAGCCTCTAGAAATTAACTCTTACCAGTTGAGCAAAATTGCACAGAAATACCTTTGGCTTACATACACCTGTGGCATTTAATTATTTGGTTACAATGGTCGTTTTCGTGTTTTATGTCTTTGTTTCAAAACTGATTCTTTTCATGCTTATTAACTAAACACGGAGTTGCGGGTCTCTAGGTCTTGTTCATCTTCCACATTTGTACACAAGTTTCCAGGACAGTCAGTACAAGTGTGTGTTTGCTATATGCCTCCCATATACTGATGCCTTCAAGTAAGTGGCGGGTAACAAAGAATGATCAAATTAATAACAATAACAATAATGATAATAGTGATAGTACAATTGAAAATAATGATAATGATAATATTGTTTTTATGATATTGATGATGATGTTAATGATAGTGGTAAAGATGATTATGATGGTGGTAATAATAATTTTGACTTTAGTAGTTGAAATAGGTTTTGGACAACTTAAAGAAGTGAAAGATTAGGCCTTTTGCATGTTTACGTCAAACTAATTAATTTCACGTTCAAGCCTCGTATTCAAGAAATAGGTGTGAGCATTTTGCACGTGCAAGCCATGTTCACGAAGGAATTCTTTTCGTTTGTGGACGCTTTGGGATTTGATCTATGAAAATCTTCACTCTTTCGAGATAAGAAGGGAGTCTTGGGGGTGTTTGACCTAAACATGCATAAGGCCTATTGAACAAAAAAGTTTTTCGATGTTTTGGAACCAACGTTTGGGTTCCATATCAAGGAATACATAAGCGAACTTTTTTTATGAGATTTCGTAGGTCCTTGATAACTGTACCATGTTGTTTCCTAAACGTATAGATGTTTATAAGATAGTAATAATGAAACTAACATTGTTGGAATTATACTGCTGGTAATATGTTCTTCTACATCGAGAACTGACTTTTTGTGACACGTCAAATGCGTTAGATTAGTCGTATTGACTCAGTTTGGGTGTGTTGGACATGCCTGTGAAATTAGGAAAGTATTAGTAACATTAATGATAATAGTTTTTTTTAGTAATAGCAAAATCAACGTTTAAAAAAAGAGAGAATGCAACAGTAAAAGTAATGACTAATGATTATTATGATGATGGTGATAGAGTAATTTTTATTAGTAATAGCAAAATCAAAGTTAATAAGAAGAAAGAATGCAACAATAAAAGTAATGATGGTTATGATGATGGTGATGTATACATATAAGCTTTTCAAAATGGGTACGATTTCTTTTCTTCAAGTCACAAATTTTAATACTCAACATAGGCCAAAACATTTAATACTGCATGTAGACGTAAAATTGGCTTAGATGATAAGGCATTAAAACTTTGTAAGTAGGCCAGTAATGGTATGGCGATTTTGACCGTGCTAACAACTCAATCCGTTAAAAATTTTTAAAAATTGATTGACCAGTTATTTATTTTACATCAGACGATTGCTGGTGAGTGGCAAACGAATGGAATCTGATATTTGCTTTTGATAAAAAGTTTATTTTGGCAATGGGGAGCAGTATACTTTTGTGTCTTTCTAATAAATGGGCTGCATTTGAGTTAAAATGAACCGTTAGTAAGCATTGAGATACAATACGAATTTGTTTTATAGCAACTGATTGTTCATGCTCTCTGTTATCCCCTTAACTTCGTTTTTAATGAAATTCTTGAAAAATTTAGATATTCACAGTACACGGTTACCCTTGCGTACCACGTCATCGCTGCCTGGTTTGTACGGTCTCGGATCCAGTACCGAAAGGGATTTGTACCCTATATCAGTAAGGTGGGCAAAATTAAACAACTAAGCTTGAAACAGTGACCAAATTACATGAAAGTCACTTAAAGACGTTTGAAGGTGACAACATTATTTAATTTTAAGTTAAAGTCCAATCAAACTTCTGTTCAGTCGCGATTTGGAAAGAGATAGATGGCTGCTTACTAGACAATGGGATTAAAAAACCTAACATCAAAATGCAGCATCGGTTCTCGAACCAGAAGCGCAATGAATGGCGCTTTTTATCTCCGTTTTAAACAAACCCAGAATTTCTAGTGTCTTCCTCAATTTCTGCTGTGTTCCTTATTTTTTTGCAAAATTTCGATGTAGGTATGCGTTGGGAGTGGAAAACATCTGAGAAGATACAGAATTCGTTGTTAGTAAAACAAGAACAACTGCAATAGTCATAACAAAAACGATAGCGGCAACGTTTTTTAATGAAGTTTACGTGAAATAAAAACAGCTACCAAGATTTACTTGTGATGATACAACAGTGACATCTATAACATCTAACGTTTTGAAAAATATAAAGAATTATTAGCAATCAGAAACAAAAAAGAGTGAATAAATAATCGATATGGGTCACATTCACACAGTAAGATAACAAACTGTAAACTTGCCGCCTATTTGGTTAATTCTTTCCAGCGGTGTCTTTCATAGGGTCTTAAATCAAGTATGCCTGAACGATACGATTTTCCCCGATTGGATAGTCCTATTCCATCGCCGAGTCTGCGATCACGAAGCAGCAGTGTAAACCAATCAACTCCAAACAACCAGTCAGTTAACCAGCCCACTGCTCGGTCAGCTACCCCAAATCCGTTAGTGAGCCCACATCTTCAAGGTCAGCGTGATACTGAACAAACACGTGAGTTACACACAGAAATGAGTGAAGTGTGCATGGATATGATGGCCAGATACACGTTTGCTTCATGCATGTCGCAGCCCACCAGGTGAGAACGTACAGATTTGCTGGGAAGGGCGAACTGAAATGGGCTTGTTACCTATGGATTTGTAAACAAAGTGATAAGACCAAAAAAGCTAATTTCTGCCTTTGCGGATATTCTATCGTATCAGAAAACAACTTGCAAAAAACATAATGAGTAACCTAGTATTGTTAAGTTTTTCTTAGACATTACTAGAAACTCGGGAGTTTAACATGTACCGCAAGTGATGGATAAGCTGTTCGAAAGTTTTCGTTTCTTTCTTTGGAAGCTTTAATCATGTTATGTCACGTGAGTGCCATGTTTATGGATTATTGAAACCACTTGTGATCCATTCATTACTGTGTTTTTTGTTAATGAAAATGAAGCAAGTCTGAAAAATCTAATTTCACGACTTGCACCACAAGAATTTGGAACAATTTCCTTTAGTTATCTCAATTTAATATGTTCTTCTTCCCTAATGCTCGTTTTTGACAGGACAGCAGCGATGGAGTTTCTCCTATCGCAAGGTCAGTCACGGAGCTGGTTGATTGGTTCTACTGTTGTAACCATAACAACAGCAGGAGTGTCTTGCATTCTTGGTGAAGACTGTGAAAACTGTTCGACGGTTAGGGAAAGAGTGAATCATCAGCAGCAAAGTCGACTTAACAAAGATACGAAATGTGACAAGGAAAAGGCTGGGAGAGTTCCAAGAGGACCTTCCCCCCAACCACGAGAAGGAGAAGTTGTAAAGGAGAAAGGGACACCTGCTGGTCGCGAAAATGAAAGGCGGCGATCTGATGGGTTACCTCAATTTTCTTCTACATCGTTTAAGGAAGATTCTCGACTTACTGCTCAATCCTTTACAGGAACAGGTAGACAAACGTCTTCACAGGGGGAGAGGGAAGGTACAAAGAAACAGACCACAATATCTTCACCCTATTCATCGCCTGTACGTTCAGTCAAGAGATCTCGAGATCGACCGACATCCCCAAATGGGCAAAGTGATAGTACAGAAGAAAAGGAATCTATTAAGTGCTCCTGTGTATGTCAAGGTTGGGCGGAAATTTTCTTACGTCGGCCCAGTGGAAACACATCATGGATTATGCGCATTCAAAATCAACCCAGTGGCATAAATGTGGAAGGTGATTTGTCAACAGCGTTGATTGATGACCAGAGGATGCTTTTAAGCAGCATGGGAGGCGAGGGTAAGTCCGTGTTATGCTGTCCTTTCTTATCATGTCTTATCTTTTTCTACCCTATCCTACTTTCTTTCTGTGACACTTTCTACCCTACCCAATCATATCTTACCTTATTCTATTATTCCCCGTTTTATCTTATCCTTTTCTACTATACCCTACGCTGTCCTATCATATCCTACCTTATTCTGTCCTATTTTTTCATACCTTATCCTACCTCACCTTACCATAACCCTTACTCTACACTACCCTATATTATCTCTTCCTAATCTTACCTTACGCTAATCTTTCTTAGCCTACCTTAGCCTACCCTATCCTACCCTATCCTTTCCTACCCCATCTACCCTTTACCTATCATGTTCTTTTCCATTTATCATATACATATTCCCTGTCCTATCCTTCCCTACCTTTATCCTATCTAACCCTATCCTACCCTATCCCTACCTTTATCCTATCTAACCCTACCCTACCCTATCTTATCCTTTCTCATCTGACTATCACTCACAAGTCAGTTTTGGTTGTTTGCAGGAACTCCCAAAGCTGACAAGAGAATAAAGGTTGGCAGTAGTGAGATCTTGAGTCGCAGTGAGGGACAGGACACCGTAGTTATTGATGTCTTGAACAAAGATCCCAACTCTAGTAGTGAAACGCTTGGCAAAGCAACAAACAAAGCTCTAAACTGTTTTCAACTTGAAGGTGTGTTTTTGTTCCGAGCTGCAGCTAGTGCACCTATATTGAATTTGTAATGAACTGGCGATTTGCACTAACGCGCTACGTGTTCTTTTTCAAGGCTTGGATATATTAACTTCGTTGAATTATGTGAATTTAGTGTATACCAGCTTGGCTACGCGCAATTTGATTGGTTTAGAAATAGTAAGTGTGAGACAATGCTAACCTCCGAAATAGTAGATAATGACATCCAAATAAAATGATGGACGGATCACGATACTGAAAAAGCTTACTATAACAACTCGAGATATTTAAGACAGCCTAAATAGTGTTTCTGTTTTACGCCATTTGCGACATTTTGTAGTTGACAAAATGTCAAAACACGTTTGTTACATATGTTAGGCTGATCACGCGTGAATATCGCCACGCTCAGTAATTCAAGTGATAAAAGTGTTTTTCTTTTCCTAAAAATCTTTCCTTTTTTATGAAAGGAAATTTCTATAGACAAGTTTCCTTGCTGGTATATGCTAAAACACTTAGTCTATTTCAATTATGGTGGATAGTGGCTTAGTGAATATCTACCTGGTGCCTTCGGCGCTCAGTAGATACTTTGCCACTATTCACCTCAATTGAAATAGAATAAGTGTTAAATATACTTTATACATTCTTGCCGTGATGTTGGAAACTGCACTCTCGAAATAGCTAATATTAGCATTTTAAAGTTTTATCTTATTCTTTATGTTTAAAAACATCTATCAAGTAGCTAGCTCATTTGGGTCCTACAGTTCGACTATGGGTAATAGATGAGAGACTGGCTGGATTAATACCTACAGCTAAGCATCAAAAGCTGTATTATTTCGGACAAAAGAGTAAATCAAGTTTTAAACAACATTTAGGACTTTTCATGGAAACTTTAGTGATTGGAGCCAAATTAAAAAAAAAGGTTATTTCCAAGCAATAAATATGGCATTTGATTTAGTGTTGTGTGAGACTTTCAAAAGTATGAAATGTACTATCTTACAGACATGTTTTTTTCACGCACTCGACCAATGGGCGTGATTTACTTGTGTTGTTTTATAATTGCTTTGATTTATAGTTAATTTCGTGTAACCGATATGAAGGCAAGACTGTTATAGAAATTGTTTAAGCAAACGAAAGTTATAAAAAGAGTGAACAGCAAGTCAGTTAAAGCAAAGAGATAACTTGCTTTGTATTGCATTTGGATCAGGCCTCGGGGATGATTCGGTACAAGAAAAGCAGCTGGGTGAAAACGATTCAGATAAATCAGTTGGTAACCCTGAGAGCCTGGATATTATCTTGCTTTACACTGGTAACACAGACATCTGCGAAGAGCCTACAACCCCTGAGGAATCTACTGAATCCCTAGGTCACTCTTATCAAAACAGAAGTCGCCTGCTGAGTAAAAGTCCAAAGGACCCCGGAATATTCAGGGTGAGGTGGATGTTTTGGGGAGTGAGAGGGCGCTATTTTGGCGTTAGATGCAACTGTGCCTAGAGACCAGAGAAGTGAGAGTAGGGTGGGTCTATCCTAAAAGTGTTGATTTCAGGTGTTAAGGAGGCTACCCTGACCACAAATGAATTGTTTGCAATTGGGGAAGAGTTTGGAATGGAGCACAACTGTTTTTAAAGTAGTAAGGGTAAGGTGAAATTAGACTGCGAGTTCCCTCTTCCGCCAGGAGATCGTTGAAAAAGCCAAAAAGGCGCCCCAGTTTTCGTGTGCTCTCTCATCTGCCATCTTGTCTTTTTCACTGCTGATTCTCAACGATCTCCTGTTGGGGGGGGGGGGGAAACAGGGGACTACTCGCAGCCTAAGGTGTATGATCGTGATTTAAGGGAAAAAATATTATAATTTGGAAAGCAGTGGAGTTCAACACTGCTCAAAGTTGTGAGAGTGAAGAACAAGAGACCTTGTTTCTATGGGGTAGGAGAACTTCTGAGCATCAGCATGCAATTTGTTTTCCACAGAAACTGATGGTGTGAACGTAGAGTACAAAACAATGGTAGATAATTTTAATGATGTAAGATTTGGTTGGAGTGTTTTGAATATGTTTATTAACCGGCCCTTCATCGTTAACTTTTTGATAGACGAGAGAATCCGTCAGCTCGGAGTATTTGGAGAATGCAGCAGATCGAGGTATTATGTAATTAACACCCATACAGCCCAAATGAAACCTTCAACTTTTATAACGTTAACCTATATTGTCTGGTTGGTAAAGTTTTTGAGGCGACGACCACTACAAGTCAATACCATGCGATATCTCAACAAACATTTGTCAGTAATAGCAGTTTAGATTTTTCTGACAGTTTAAGGATTTTAACTATGTGAAATTTTTTGCCCGTAGCTCGTTATTTTTGAATACGTAAATCTGTTCATGAGGAATTGTGCCAGAACCTCATGCCACAAAAGATGTCCGCCGATAAATTGTTTCTCCAGTTGTTTATTTTTTGTTGCAAACGCACTTCGTCGCTCTTCAGGAAGAAAATGGAGAGAATACTTGTTAAAGTGAAAAGTCATCGATCTGATCGATGAGGAGGGGGGAGGAAGGGGAAGGGGGGGGGAGAATTGACTAAATCTTGGGGTAATTACTCTTTCGATTCTAACTTGTGCATTTTTTGTGTTAACTGACAGTTTATATTTTCAGCTCGAGAGCGCAACACAAAACTTCGTCTTGACTTTGATAAGGTGAGCATCGGCAATTAAGTAAAAACCGGCGTGTAAGAACCAATGGATTTCAAAACCTGCTGGCAGAAATTTGCCGCTTTGATACCCTAAAGTACATGAACCTGTTTTGCCGAGCAAATTTAAATAGGTTCTTACATGTGTGGTAGCATTACATTTTTAGGTAGATTGAAAAAATCCTAACACCCCAAATCATATATACATGTATATGTAGCATAAACTATAGTTACAAAGCAAGTAGAAGAATCCTCTCTACAAAAGGACAATCTCGTTTACGGTATTTAAACTTGAAAGAATGTGTTCTTGTTGAAAAGGTACGTTTCATGTTATTTGTTTAGTAAGTTTTGTTTGACTTTTGGCAATATAGATTTGAGTTTGATTGCTCAATCTTGCGCGGGGCAGTTAAGGTTTTTTCCTTCTCGGTTTCTTTTAAGGCAAGTGGCCTTTGATCAATTATAGCAGATCACAGTTCGACCTCTCTGAAGGTGGTCTCATTGTCATTATTCAGTATTGTCACTAATATCATTATTATTAGGCACGAAATAACGTGGAGACATGACTCGGGGTGACATAACTTGGGGTGCAGTTAATGAGTGCGTTCTCGACACATATACCTTAGCATTCAAGTGACTCGTGCGATACATTCAGTTTGCCATATCCTAATTAACGACCTTTAGCATCAAAGTGACTCGTGCGATACATTCGGTTTGTCATATCCTAATTAACGACCTTTACCCACCATACGAGTTCTCAAGCTCAATTGTTGAGCGTCCGACTAGTATACGGAAGGTCTTGGGTTCGATTTGTTTTTTTTCTCCGCATTATTTCATACCTACTCCGATGTTGACAAGTTCATTACATATGTTATTATTAAAGTTATTAATCTCTCTTTTAGCCTGAACTTGGGATATCACCATTAGATCGACCTTGCCTGCTGCCATTTGACGAGACAGCTGACAAGCTGCTGTCAATGGAAGAGGGTCCTGAGCGCACTAGAGGAGAATCAGAAGACAGTCAAATGTCAGAGAAAAGATATCTCTCCTCGTCAGAGATGTACCGCGTAAGCTTGCCTTATCTTTATGTGTACAGAGTGTTGTGTGTGCAAGCTAATCACCGTCATCATCACGTTTGTGGCCCTCGCGTTAGACGTTTTAAAATGTCCTGTCCCTCATTACCATCATCATCGTCATTGTTTTTGCGGCCGTGGCCTAGATGCTCTTAAATTCTTATCCTAGTCAGTTTCCTCGATGTCTCCTAGTGCGCACGACTAGATGCGATGTGATGTGTTTTGTATTTTTATGACTAAAACGAAATCATCTCTGACAAGATTGTTTCTCTGCACACTGTATAGTTAGCCAGTGATGAAGAAAGTGTCCAGTCTTTCAGTATCGACCCAAATGAAGGTACAGTAGTGTCTTATATTTTGAAAGACTTTGTGCTCGATAAGGAACTCAACTTGGTGATGTGAATGACTTTTGCACGCAAGACTGTGCCGAATAGACTTTCTTTAGTGAGGCTCTTTGTAACTTCACTCACCCTCGCTTACATGCACTTGTTCCCAGTCCTAACCGTGTTTGACTGCTACTTTTGAAGAGGTCTTTGAAGAAGCTGTCCAATCGACCATTGCAGAAAAGATGGCGGTTGTATGTTTTACCACAATGCATTGCGAAATTTCAACCGATTAAAGAAATTTGGGAAGCAGGGTTCGTCCGGGTCCTTAAACACCTTAAAAGTCCTTAATTTTCACTTTCCAGAATTTGAGGCCTCGAAAGTCCTTAAATTTTACAAAAATCAGTCATTGGCCTTAAAAAGTCCTTAAATTTTTACTTTTTTTGTTATGATAATTCGATAAATGTCAACAATGTCCGGGAAATGCATTTTCCAAGAATCTGGGCTCGAAAGGGCAGAGTTTACTGGGTGGCTTCAAGCAGTACCTGGAGATCCGTACAGCGCTTCGTGCAGTCTTTGCCACAATATCGTAAAAAGTGATGTTTTAGGTCAGTTCTGGTGGTTGCTGTCCCATGGCTTAGGTCCTCAAAAACCAATTTCATCTTACCTTAAAAAGTCCGAAAAAAGTCCTTAAACTTTGCTTTGAGAAAACTTTTAAAAATTTACTTTGTAATGAAGTCACTCTGTAGTTCTTTATTTGTTGTTTTTGAAAAGCAAACAGAAAGAACTTCAGTAATAAGTCATCTTTGTTTTTGATTTTGGCGTGCACCAACAACTTATATTTTTAAAATTCAGTTATGCACTAGTAATACTTTAACTTCCTGATCGTTTTTTCAAACACGATGTTATCACAGATGACAGTAAAGGGGAGGAAGAACCAGATAATCCAGAGACGCCTTCGAAGGACAAACACAAGAAAACAAGAAGGTCAGTGTCTCCTCCTCTCGAAGCACTAGCTGATTCTTCTGTTGCTGGGTCGGACGGAAAGAATGTAGATGAAACAAAGACTGGACACGTATTAAAGGCACCAAAGCCCAAGACACCAGCAGCAAGCCCAAAGCCCACCGATAGAGGATCACTTAAAAGCCCCTCAAAAAAGCGAATCCTTACAAGGTCCCATAGTTCGAGCTCACCAAGAGGAGCACGGACAACACTCCATAGCAGGGAGGGCTCCCCGTTCAGAGATCCCAAGGCAAATCAGAATTCCCACGCACTTGCCCACCGGGAGGACGCCGACTTCTCATTAAAAGAGCCAAAGAAGTGCGCTTCATCACCTGAACTGTCATCACCAGTCGCTCCCCACAAAGGTACAGTAGAATACTTGTTTCTGCATACTTACTATCTATTCGATACGGTGATGTTTTCTATCCTGCACCACGCTAATGGCAGTTGTAAGTAAGTTAGAACAAGCAACGAAAAAAATTGAAACCAATCTTCAGTTTCACAAGAACTTTTTTTGTTTACGGGTAAGAGAGCAAAATGTCTTCAGATATTGAATGATTTGAGTTCCAACAGTGTTTGATTGAGCGAGTAAACTGATTGAATGGCACCGTTTAGTTGAATGCAACAAAGTTTTGTACTTGCTTGTGGTTCAATGGACTTGAGACTTGCATGCATTAGCTCACAATCTCTTTCGTAATTACAATCTATCGTCCTCCCCCCTTGCAAAATACCAGCTGTATCATACCAATGAAAACCATAACCAGATCCAATTTCACCTACCACCAATCATTAGAACCATCCAACACCACCCACTATCTACTGCTAGCACTAGTACCAACTTCAACCACCTTCTGCCATTGGCACCAACAACATCCACTATTACCACAGCACCAATGACCACCACTAACCAACTACCATAGCACTACCTTCCACCAGCACAAACCAATACCATGCACCACCTACCACATTACAAACCAACGACATTCACCATCTAACAATGGCACCAGCGAAGTCCAACTCGATCCATTATCCATCATCAACCACACCGATACCCAACATCAACCAGTACTTATCATAGCATCATTCAACACAATACACCATCAGTGAGCAGAAATGGGTAACAGCATCCATTATGAAGAATGTTTCTAAACAGAGCATGATTACGTGTTTATGGCTAATTCAGCCAAATATTTGGAATTTCATAAATCCAATGACCAAGCAATTTTTTTAATGATTAGTTTTGGCTAGTGGAGAAAGTGACGCAAAAAGAGCATCCACGAAATCACGATTTCACTCAGCGGCAAGTGAGAGTCCATCTCCCTTAAAGAGACAAATGAACTCAGCAGGTAGAGATGATGGTGTTGCACCTAAGGATGCAGCCCTAGATTTAGTCCGCCAACCGTTGGACCCAAACTTTGTGTTTCTTCAGCTGTATCATTCCTCGTTCCTCGGTCAGGCTCACGACAGACCGCTGCCCCTCCCGGAAGGAGAGGTAAGGTGATGATTAGTATGGTGAGAGGGATGACTAGCTGATGATGGAGATAATGATGAAAGTAATGTTGTTAACAGGATTAAAACAAACGAAAGACATTACAGTGACAATTGTAAAGTTGACAACAATACCAAGCATTTTGAATTAACTTCCTTGCACGAGTGAGATAATGATGGCTATTAGTGCTGGTTTCGCTATTGTTGTTGCTATTTTTGTCAGCGATATTACTGCTGTTGTTATTTTCTATCTTTGTTATTATTGTTGTTGTTGTGTTGTTTTGGATGTGGACCATTTATATCTAAACCCCGTCGCCATAAACGATTCCGTAACAAAGAAACACTAATCTCTGGAGATCTGAGGATATATACATATATACACTATTAGTGTTGATATTATAAAAGTATATTGAGTATTGTTCTCATAACAGAAAATGTCTTCACCTGTACTGTATTCATCAACAATTTTACTTTAGGTCATGGAACGAGCTGTCAAAGTTCTCGACCGCATTCCGCCGTACGACACTCATAAGATTGGCGTCATCTACGTTGGGGCAGGTCAACACCAGAGCGAGGCTGCAATCTTACGCAATGTCTATGGGTCGTCGCGTTATGTCAAGTTCTTGGCGGGACTGGGGCGACTGATCAGGCTGCGAGATTGCTCTCCAGCTGAAGTGTACACTGGGGGACTGGACAGGAATGGCGCCGATGGAGAGTTTGCATACAGTTGGCAGGATGATGTTAGTCAAGGTGCGATAAGTACAAGTAACGATGGTACTGTTTTAGTTTTGGTGTAGTGGTTATCATACCTGACTAACAACTAGGAGATGTGGGTTCGAATCCCGTCCGGAACATTCATACCAATTTTTTAGGACAAGTGTGTTGGAATTTGAAAAGGTGCTATATCACGTCTACTTTGTTGTAACTCCCTTCCTAGATAAAAATGTGTAATTATTCGTATGAAAAGGTACTAAGCAGTATAACAAACTCGGTTGAAGAAAATTTGGGCCCCAAAGATCATCTATGGTTTACAATTCTAAACCCCGTAAATTTGCTGTGTTTCCAGCATGGTGATTCCCATCAATGTAAGAATAGAAGTATACTGTTGCGTTGAAAATGTGGAAACGATACATTATAAAGGAAAGCTTAAATTCAAAATCTTCGAGAAAAATTGTAAAAAAATTGGCGTTACCAACGTAACTAATTCTCATAGAGATTACATCTACAACTTTCCAAAAATTCTTCGGTCTTCCTTTCGACTACTTCCTAGGTAACATCCCGTACATGACGATTCTTGTGATGGCAAATGGCTCCATTCTGAGGACGTGACCAATCCAGTCCCACCTTTTCTGTTTCAACTCGTAGTTGAGGTTACCTGGAGTAGTTCGGTGTTCATTATGGTATTAGGCCATAAGATGCTCAGTTTGTGGTGTGAGCAGTGACTTTGGAATGTGTCAAGTTTGTTACAGATCGCCTTTCTTGTCTTCCATGACTCACACCCATATATCAACGTGGTGAAGAAGTTACTCCTGAAGAAGCGGAGTTAGGTCTTGCTTTATAAATGTGCTTGAGGAAGGTAGATGCTTGATTAGGTCTTGCTTTCTAGATGTGCTTGAGGGAGGTCACCATTGGTGGTCATCTTGGGGTTTAGATTCTTTTACTATCTATACCTATACCGCTATCTACACCAGTTAATCGACTCTTTCACGGTATTCTTCATGACCCAGTTAATACAAAGAGAGCAGAGAATGGGCAATTGTACAGCTCAGCTTCACACCTGTTCCAATGGTGAAAGACTCTGTCAACTACTTCCACAGTTGACCTGGGCTTGGTCATCTCTGGAAACAAAGTTGACAACCTTTGGAGGTGTTCCGTAGTGTTACAGGTTCCGCCATGTACCTTTCTTGACGGCTACTGTCAGAGGATTCTTCAAAGTCTAAACTGTTGGCATAGATTGTACTGTTTATTCCCTCACTTGCTCAAAGATATATTAGAGTGAAGAGGTCATCATTTCTTTACGGAAGCCAGCTTTCTCATTAAAACATTCTTCTCCAGGGCGGCATTCAAGGGCTCTTTAATGATTTTATTGGAGACTTTGCTTATGAGAGTTAGGAAGGTAACGCGCTTCCAGTTTTTACTGTCAGTTAAATCACCTTTTTTGGGAGTCTTGCGGTCAAGCCAGTCTTCATGTCTTCAGGCACATTCTCAGAAATCCAGATTTCTTAGAAAATCTCGAGAAACCCAGATTTCTTGGAAAATCTTCAGAAGGATGGCAGGCGTTAGAGACTCTTCCACTTTTAGCCACACAGAAGCAATCTGCTTCGGGCGCTTTGCCGTTCTCCATTTCTCCGATGGCCTTCTTGATTTCTTGAATGAGGGCGGATCAGTGTTAATGTTACGACCTTTAGTGGGTTCGGTTATCAAAGCTGCATTTCCACTGTATAAATGCTCTCAACATCTGTTCAGGTTGTCTTCCGTTCGCGATAAACTTTCCCGTTCTCATCTTTCACAGGCGTACATCATTTTGAGGTCTTGTCGTGCTCCTGTCTTTTCTGCCTTCTCAGGCAGGTTTTCGACGAAGTCCTTCTTGCTCTTCTTGGTCATCCCCCTCATCACCTCCCCATCCAGTTCTTGGTATTTCATTCTGTAGTGGTCTTTCTTCCTTTCTGATCTGCTTAGGCATTCTTATCCTTCATCTGCTTCCTCTCTACGATCTATATTCATGTTCATCTCTTTCAGTGGTTTGAGAGACAGAGTAACGCTGATAAACCCAAGAAAGTTACTCAACACCATTGTTTATACGAGAGTTCCTAAGTGCACATTTTTGTAAAAATATCGTGTTGCCGGTAGTTTTTGACTCAAAATTTTCATTTCTTGAGCGTCTAAGTTTTGGTTCCAAGACTTCTTAATTTGATTAGTTACTTTCCTTTCACCATTTGACGCAACTCGGTAATGAGTGTGTTTTATCTAACAGTAATATTCCACATATCAACACTGATGCCGAACAAAGACTCGGACCCGGGCTGTAACAGCAAGAAGCTGCATATTGGCAACGACTTTGTGACGATCGTGTACAACGACTCAGATGAGGATGTCAAGTTTGGAGTGATACGGGTAACATACGGTTTCATATTGGTACATACGGGTACTAAATAATGAGTGTAATTAACGTAGATTCCATAGTACTTTGCGAAGTGTCTCTGTGTCCAACAGTGGCACACTAATGTTGTAGACAAGAGCCAGCTAAATAACAGTCGGACATGGAGTATTTTAAACTTATGTACTTATGTACACTAAAGAGTCAAGATGTTCTGTTTTCAACGGAGATTTCAACTCGCCGAGATCTACCAGATAGTTTACATGGACTTTTGTGGCGTTCATCTTGTGCAACTGAGCCTTTTGGTACTGTAACGTTTGTTTTTCAGTAACGGTAGTAAAAGCTATGTATGTCTGGTGTAATTTTGAAAAATTTATCGACTTTCGGACACAGAGTTTTATTGAAACCCTATACAACTTTCGGACACCGAGACATTATTTCCTTTGTGAGCTGTTTATTTTTTGTAAACTCCACCCTTCTTGAGCATTTTTTCTTCTTAAGTAACTCTGCTTCAACCGGGTGATGCCATTGCTTAATCCTGAGTTTGCACCTTTCACAGATCCATTCCTTTCTGCTCTACCAGTTTCATTGAAGACATTGGACAAACAACGTTACACTGTGCTGTTCACTAGTTCCCATTACACGTGTGGTTCACGAATTCACCTTTTGTTGTTGTGCCTCTTTAGGGTCAGTTCAATTTCGCCGAGATTGTTGTAAAGCCACTGGACCAAGAATCAAACCGCGTGAGCATCAGATTTAAGGAGGAGCTGAAAGATCAACTGGTAGATACCGGTCCAAGGGTGATCTCGGACTCTCGTCTGCCGATACTTGTCCGACAGCTTGCTGTACACGTTAATGTAAGTAAGCATAATCAAGGGTATCTTTTTTTATTATAATAGTAAAAATAATAATAATAATAATAATAATAATAATAATAATAGTAATATGATAATAATATTTAGCATTTAGATAGCACCCTTTCCATGTAGATGATCTAGGGCGCTTTACAACGATTTACAGCTAACTTTGGTATGGAAGGTCTTTTAAATCGTCCGCTTTATACGACTCACATTTATATTCGTTAAGGGTTGCCACCAGCTTGTAGTTGACAGACCAAGACACCGGGTTTCGACAAGTGTTGTTGGTTCTTTTAAGTCCTCCGATAGGAGATTGAAATACTGGGCCTACGGTTTAACGTCCTTATTTTGGATGAGAGATAAAATCGAGTATTTTGTCTCTCGTCCAAGTGAGAAGAAAAAGACGTTAATGAACCCTTGGTATAATGGGGACATTTCCAGATTCCTAGAAATGGGACAAACACCTCTGGTCCCGGCTTTTCTGTTGCTCAGAAATTGCGATGTGCTTTGATTGATTGCCCCGTTTCTCCTAACAACACTTCTCCGACAGCTTGCTGCACAGGTAAATGTAAGTGAGGATAAAGAAGCATTTCCAGGTGCCAGAAATGGAACACATAACCCTGGCTTTACGTGGCCTCTACAGGAGAAATTGTGATCTGTTTTGATCAATTATCTGTTTTGTTAATAGGTTCAGATAAGAGATTATCCCACCCATCTTTGACCTTTCTCAGCTGGTCGTTTTTTCGCAGGTGTCCTGGTAAAATATCTATTGCTAACAATCAGCTGCAACCTGTACCTGTTTCATGACCACAAAATGAAGATCCATAGCTAAAGATATCAAACATTTAAGCTTCAAGACATTTGCTATCCAAAAGGTTGTCAATTCAGTGGTAGCCTGCTTTGCTGGCAGCAGTCTACCACATGGCACCCGAGTTCTCGTCCTAATAACAACTGATTTCATAGTACCATCGTAGTCAGATAGATTGAATAGGGACCGCAAGCAACAAGGACAGCAACACTGAAGACGACGACAGAGAACTATTAACAGCGAATACAATAGCTTCACGTTGGAGTGTACCGTGCTGATCACCCGCACGCCGTCGTTTACAAATTTAAAACGTCAAAAATCTTGATTTCGGAGTTCTTACTACTACGGGAACGACCAACAGGATACTTTCTCAGTATTCTTTTAACTTTAATCGTTTTCTACTCATGAAAAGTAGCTAGGACAAGAGGATGGGAAAACGAACCAAACACTGTCAGAAAGGGCAAGCTAGAAAGGTGTTTTGTTAGCCAACACCGTCGATGTTGCCTTCCTCGTTGCTTAAACTCCCAAATATCAGATTTATACTGCGGCTGGTTGGGAAACTCAACCTTTTCAGTCTCAGTTGTATGGCAAGCCTTGCAAGCAAGTTCTCCCACTGACTAGAGCCCATACTTTTCATGGAACAAGTTTGGGAGGATTTTACTTTTCATCCTCGATTCTCCCTTTTCATGGAACAAGTTTGGGAGGATTTTACTTTTCATCCTCGATTCTCCGCTTCGTTTGATTAATTTTCGTTTTCCATCACCAAGTTTCTAATTTTGTATTTGTTAGATAAGAAGTTTGATGTTCATAACTGACTGGAAGGGTTAGTCAAACTATTGACGTCATACCACGACTATCTTCTCTCTTAGAGAACACTGGAACACCTTGTTATTTCTTTAGGAATCTAATCATGAAATACTTTCTTTTCTAGATGGCTTCAGCGATTCACCAGAGTCAAAAGCGGCCGACGGACGCATACGGGTGTAACTGGCTTGAGCGCCTGCGCCAAATTAAACGTGTTCGTGCAAAAGCGCAAGCAGAGTATTTCGTTCCCCCAAGTCCACCCCCCACAATTGGAAAATCTACACCAGGTTCAGGAGTTTTCAATCTTCGGCCGTTACAAACTACACCACAACAACCTTCTGATTTCACAGAATATATACTTTCTAAATAGAGAGATGGTAATTATATAGCAGTGAAAAGTCCAAATTTAGCACCCCCCTCCCCTGTGATATTCGTTTTCAGAGGTTATTAGGGATTTCCTAAGTAATGAACCATTTGACTCCAAAATCGACTGTTCCAAGAAAGATGGCGGCCATACATTTTACCACAATGCATTGCAAACTTACACCCCTAAAAGAAACTCTGGGAAGGTAACAGTTGGTAAAACTCTTGCTTGTACTGACAACACTGTTTGTGGCAAGTTTAAGGTTTACAGATTCTCACTATGCACTTTTACAAGCATTCTTAGACATTTATGAGCTAGGAACTCAGAGTAAATGTAGGGTTGGCCATCATTTGTGTTATCATATGGGTTAAAAGGGAGGTGTCGAACACTACACAGAAAAAAGATTGAAGGAAAATTTGATTTACAAGTTAAAAAGAAGAAAGTGCTACAATTTAAATATATGTACAGCATATCCATTTATAGTTGAATAGAAGTGTTGGAAAAGCCATTAGAGCAATAAAAACACCATTGATGATATGGCTTCAATAGCACTTAAAGGAACAATTGTTGATTCTTTCTGAAAATTTAATAGTTGGGACTCTGCTTAAAATAACATATTAACTATTTCGGGATTTGACTCACATGGTTTCATATCAATGGCAAATTTTGCTTATAAATATAGATAATTAGAAGATGATTATAAAAAAACTTGATAATAATAAAAAATAAATTATGGAAATTATGAAGCAAATAAACACATCAGTTGCTTTACTAAGGTTTTCTTCTAATGAACCGCCTCGGCCAGTCAGACTGCCATACTATATGCTTGTACAACATTTTGGATATCGCAGTACTTCAGGTTTTGTGCCCTGTTGTGTTTTGTGTAACTATTAGTTCTAAATACATTATGTGCACTTTGGTTGCTCAACACTCAGCCTGGACCACAGCTTAAAGGTGTTGTTTATTGATACAGCTATCTGTCTGGGTTTCTGAGTGGGGCCAAGGCATTTGATTCACAGTCTACTAACTCTTCAGCTGTTTATTGTTTTCCAAAATGTATGCCAAAAAAAGAAGAAAAAAACGTTAATGAACCCTTGGTAAGCCTGGAATTACCACTTTCTTTAGTTTTTCGGCTACTGAAAAGAGATGTATAGTAGAACAGAAATGAGTTCTTGCAAGTGGAACACTATCATCACTTGTGTTTCTTCAAAATGAAACAGCACAAAGCAGCACTCAAAAGGGGCAAATCTGAGAGATTCTTTTGTCTGACAGTTTGCCTTTTTATTACCTTGCACTAATCAGATCTTTTCACCCATACAGTATTTATAACTAATTTTTCAATATCGAAATTCTCTATAGAAGAAGATTTTCGAAAATCTCCCAACCTATGCATGAAAATATTACATACATTAATTAGGAGAGTTTACAAACTCATCAATGGTAACTCTTAGTCTAGGTGAAAGAGTTATTCACTTCATAGCCCAAGTTGTTCTGCTTCTTTTGCTTCAAAAAATGTGTAGGAGAGAGTAATGGTATCAACCCTTGCCATAGCTGGGTCTTCCGTGAACTCAGGATCAATGTAAAAGAACACAGGCATATCCACCTAGAACCATTGAACACAATTGGCAGTGTAAAGCAAAAACCAAGCTTTGGGGGAGGGGGGGGGTAGTATTCAAATAAAATTTTAACTGGCATCTTGATACAAACCCTTGCATACAATCAAAGATGCTTTATACCCTTAGAAATTACCTGCATAATATGTTTACATTCACCTAACCTTCCTAATCTTGAACCAGAAATATTTGATATTAACTAGAAAAATGTCTGCTATTACTGCTACAAAGTTATTGTTTTCTACCCATTCTCTATGATACTGCAAAGCATTTTTATTAATATATTCAACAGTACCTGTTCATGTGGGTTCAGTCGTTGTTCCTCAAAGCAGAAACACTAACAGGAAGAGAAAAATAAGAATATTTCTTATTGAGGCATTGCCAAGGCTCTAAAAAAACACTCTAACAATTGAAGGGTCTGGTACAAAACACCAGAAGTGACCTTTTTAAAAAATTCTCTCAATGGTAATGAATTAGAAGCGAGAATAGGGATGAGATAATGAGATTGAGAACTGAACTTGATCAAAAATCACTTAGGTCATTTTTTTCAAACACAAAAACAATGCAAGTGACTGTATGAAATGCTAAATTTGGTTATGAAGAGATGACAGGGAGTTGAGAACTTCATCAAAAGTCGCATAGATAATTTTTGTCTGGTGCAAAAACAATGCATGTGGTTTTCATTGTATGAAACAACAACAGGGATAATGTAGGGAGAGTTGTCAACTCCATTTCAGATCGATCAAAACTCACTTCATTTTTGCACTAAACTCTTCAATAATTGAGGCTAAGAATTGAAAAACTGTTTAAAATCTTCAAGTTCATCAGCCATACTAATCAACAAGAATCACTCTAAATAAAAAGCTATCAAATGTAAAGCAGACCACTTCGCTTACTGTAAACACTAATAAGTGATCTCTGATAAGCCCCCCATCAAGAACTCCCTCCCCCCAAGTCTTGGTATAACACTAAAGGAGCTAAGGCAAAAGATGAACTATGTCAAGAATATATTTTGTCAATAGTTGCATCTGATTCAGTTTTGGAATGATGCTAATTACAATTATGCCACAGGAACATAGAGTCACTAGTTCCTATTAAATCTGGTATGTCCAAACTTCATGGTGTCACATTTCTGTCTTTGGCTATATGCAACCTTTAAATAACTAGCCCCCCTCTCTGATAAGACCTACATCTGGAAGGTTGAAAAATAAAAAGTCCCCTGGGCTCATTAGAGTGCTTACAGTGTGTTATTTCTGGTATGCTTTAACTTAGTCACAAAAATCATTTATCAGTACCAGAAAATATATTTTCAAATTGTTCTATAATTTCTTTGGTAATTGCCATTTTTCAAACTTTGTAAAATATACCTGAATTTTGTTAAAGTATTGTCCAGCATCAAAAGGAATCACATTGTATGTAGAAATACCAGTAACTGGTTTGTTGGTTGGGTTTGTTGCTGTGTAAAAAGCCAAAGCTGTTTCACCCGGGACAAGCTAGAAGACGAAAACTGTGATAGTTTATTCAACAAAGAAGTAATGACAACACAACATAACTATACTAACACAACAGTGATAAATATAAATTGGTAGTGTGTCAGTTTTTAACTACTTACAGTACACAAATGAATAAAGGAATAAAATTGTGACACAGTTGCAGAGTTATCTATAGTCAGCATATCCTACAGATCTCGCCAAGCCCAGGGGCCCTACAAACATAATTCAATGGCAGGGGCAGGGTGAGGCATACTGTAGGTTTGTGTTTCATACCCAAAGAATTCCCAACTTCAAGTTTGTCTACCCAAAAATATTTCTTTTCTTTAACCACACTACTGTTATTGTTGATTCAAGATGAAGAAAAATTAAATATCCTTAAAAATCCCTCAATTTTTTGTGACCCAAAAATTTCCTTGTTTTTTCCATAGACCCAAAAAAATTCCTATGACCAAAATTTCACACCCATAACAAGTTCCTCAGGACCAAAATACAAGAATATAAACTAAAGTTAAAAACTTTTTGATGTACCTTGACTTCAGACTGCTGGGGTTTAAACTTCCATTGCATTGTAGAACTTGTGTCAGCATTAAATCTTATCTTCAGCACCCTTTCTGGCTTTCTCTCCATGCTCTCGATCTTCTCACTGGTATCAACAGTCTTGACAGTTCCGCCGAGGCCAGTTGCCTTCAAATGATCATAAAATCTACAAAGTCACACTCTTCGGCCAACAAACAACCATAGACAGGGTGCTTGAAAATAAGTGAGTCTGGTATTTCTTAGGGGTTGTTAAAGGAGAACCTGTGTTAAACCAAAAGCCTCAGTGGTATTTTTTAGGGTTGAAAAACACAAAGCTATTAAACTGTATACACTCCACTGTTTTAGCAAACATGTGTACTGACAAGAAGTTAAGACAAAAGTCCTGTGGCAAACATCCTATTTAAGACATGCCTTTATATACTGCATACCATGCTCAGCACAACAAGGAAAACATAGCAGTGACCCAAAAAGCTATTTAGGGAAAACTGTCAATTTTCAATTGGTACTTTTTCAGGTATTTTTGAAACCAAGAGGTAGTTTTTAATTAACAGGAAAAACTTTTTACAAACCCTAAAAAAAATTAGCGATCATACCTACCAACCCAATATAGGAGATAACAACCTCCTCCCCCAGTTCAGATGTTCATTTTTCAAAATTTTTGTTTCCATAGATTGCAACACAATTAAGATAGGACTAAAATGTGAAACATTTTGCCTAGTAATGATATGCAATTTTTTTCAAATAAATAAATATATATTTCTGTGTATTCACATGCAATGATAATTGATATATCCGAGTCATAAAATTGGGCAACAAACTGTTATATACCGTTACACTGGTCGAGACAGTTTACCTGACAATATAATCTGTAAAGAGGCACAGCGGCATAAGACAATCCCAATACCGTGATACCAATGGCAACAACATAAATAGCAGTCGTTTTGTTTCTGCTCCTAAACTTGATATTTGCTCTAACTCCACTTTCAGTCCCTTGGTGAACACCGCTCGCAAACCGTCTTAATAAACACGCAGAAAATCGTCTCTCAGAAGATGTTCCATTATTTAAAGTGTTCCTCCCACCACAAGTGACAAAACTCCGACAGTTATCACTGAAGTATAAAGTTCTTCCTCGAAAAAAGTGTGGTTTTGAAGTCTTTGCATCACAGATTCTATTTACGGCGTCAACGCGCAAAGCCAAAGGAAACAGACAGTTCTTTGTTTTGAGAAATTTTGCAAAGCCCAGCCTAAAGGGCAGCAATTGCATATTCCGTGTGTTCCTTGGTGTGCTCACTGACAGTAAGGTTGTCGTTACAGCTACAGTTCTTAAAAAGTCAAAAGTTCGTGTTTGAAACCAACCAAGCCGCCATTTTGAATGGTTGCATAAGAATACTCGTAACCAGGCTGAATTACAAGCTTGATAAATGCGTCGTCATTGACCGCTCAATGGTTTGAGAGGATTGGAACACGCAAACTAGTTATGGGCTTCTGTAGTATATGGAAAATTTAAATATCTGACCTTAAAACTTTTTAATTGTTCTTTTAAAATAATGATTTTTTTGGAAGTTTTCTTGTAGCCTGTTAATCAAAGTTTCATACATGATCCCTACTGGGTCCCAGTTAAGTGGTTTATTTAACCAACTGTTATCTGTTAACAACTTGTTAATTCTGCTAACTGATGTTTACTTACCCACTGGATTAATCTGGGTTGCTTGAAAAAATAGGGGGGTGGGGGTACTCCCTTATATGGGCCATAAAGGTATGTGCAGTCCCAAAGGGTAAGGTTTTCAGCTGTTTTGGTTAAAGAGTATCAATTTTGGCCATTTCGCCACAGTTTTTGGTAATATTTCGCACCCATTCTTGAATTTGCTGTTTTAGAAGAAGCCACTGATAAAAAAATTCATCATGCCCCACTCAGGTCATAAATAAGGTAGGGAGAACTATGTTTGGATGGAGATTTCCCCCCCCCCCCTCCCCAGGTTAGTTAACAAGGTGAGTTACTGTACAGTTAACCAGCTTTCAAGCAAATGGGGCCAGGGCTTTTTGCAACTCAAAGTGTGTCAAACGTGTTCTTATACTCTTAGATACCTTCATTGATAATAAGTAAGATAATCTTGCAAAAATCTTTTAAAACCCATTTAATGGTACATTTGAATTATTAATATTTACAAACATATTTACATGTGACCAAGTAGAGAGAAACTTTGCAGGGTTTTTTTAATTTCTATGGTTTTGGGAAACTTGCAAAGTTTAATCTTTACAAAAGACTACTACTGCAAAAGACTTCCAAAAGAAAAACTTGCAAAGTTCTAGCTTCCAAACAGTTGACACATAAGCCTGAAGAGTGGTTAGCGAAGTTTGACAATGATTGTTTTAAAAGAATAATTTTCTACTTTAACTCTTTTCTTTAGACTAAGAATGCCAACTAAAATTGCAAAACTAGATATCAATAAACTATCTGAAACTGAGAAAAATAATATGTTAGTTATCCTTTCAAATGGAAAATTAAACCCTGCAAAACCACAAAATCCATAAATCTAAAAAACTGGTCTTGTACAAAAATGATGTAAGTGACTATACAAGTTATTATGAAAAGCTAAATTCTCCCACTGAACATTTATAAAGAGATAACAGGGATAATGTAGGGAGAAATGACAACTCCATCAAAAGTCACTTACGTCATTTTGGGACTAGACCCTTCCATTTATAAGCTTCTATCCACTTGATAAGCTGTACATATTATGGTGCAACCAGTCAAAATATGTTCTACGTGGTTGCACCATGATGAGAGTTAGGACAAGTCATCTAAAATGCTACTCATTACAAAGTCTTGTCTGGATACTTTGTCTTCGTTTCTTGTCTTTTCATCTTTACCTTCCTCTACCTGATGCACAATGAGAAACCAGTTCAGTCAGTTCAAAAGTCATAATCAGTAACTAATTGGCTTTGTAACAGATCAACACATGCAAAACCATGTTGTTTTTCACTAACTACTATTTTAATTTCCTACAGTTTGCTCTTAGCTGACTATGTGGCTAAGTTGGTAGATCTGTTCTGAAAATATTTATTGTGTTGACATACAGTTTCACTAAAATGTAATATGATATAATAAAAGGCTAAGAAAATTTAAAAGTTTAAATCTAAAATGAACGTTTTTGATGCTAGGTTGTCTTCAGATAAAACACAAGCGTGCTGCAGGACTACAAATGTTCAATTTATTCCCCTTGGGAAGAGTTGGGCTATAAAACATTTCAATTGTTTATTAAAGGAGGGGTTAGTTCTTTGTATTAAAAGTCTGTTGTCGATCTTTCATTTAAAAGTATTTCTAGCTTTGAACAAAATCCTTCAGTGAAACAAAAAGAAAATTAGAGGTGCGAATTGCCAAACACAGTGACAAAAACCTGAACCAGCGCGTCACCTACAAAAGAGCCCGGACCACACTTTTCACTTTTTTTTCTTTTATTATATCAATTAATGTTTTGAATTGACACTTGAAACCCTAGGACCACAAGTCAAAAATGCTAATCACTCAGCTGTTGCACTGCTGACAGCTCTAAGGATGAATAGAATTTATAAATTGATCCAGCACTTGGAGAATCTCTCTAAAAAAACAACAGTCTTCTCAAACAAGTGAACTCAAAATATCCAACAAACCTGGTAATTATGAATTAGCTGTCATCTTATTGCCATTGGTATTTTGAGTTTTAACTTTGTGGATAAGCATTCTTAATGACTATTAACTCTTGCACAAAAAACTAATAAGGTCAAACATCTTCAAATGTATTGAATACCTCCATCTGTTTCTCATGTCCCTGTTGTTCAGCTGAGACAGAGCTCAAAGATAATGATGAGGACTGAATTAAAGATACCACTTTATCAATGTGTCTGAATTGAAAAACAGAACTTTATATTAGTTACTGACTACCTAATTGTAGTTAAACACATCCCATAAAATAAAAATTAGAAAATTAACGAGTAGCTAGAGCCGTTAAAACGACTTGTGCAAAAAAAATCAGTGCAGGTTATCTCAGTGTTCACTTTTGTTTCTCTTGGTCGTAAAAACATTGTGGTGTGGGTTATCTGTAGTGTGGGTTACAGTCTGGAAAATACACTTGTTTCTTTTACATCACTGATGTACAGATATTACTGAAGAAATCCTTAAAAAAGAAAAAAGCCAAAGAACACTAAACACCTCATTTCAAAGAACTGTTTTTCAAAGGATATGCAGACTTTCACACAAATGGTCTAAGTATTACCATATACTATAATACTCAGTTGTGATTAGAGGTTCTAAAAATTTAATGTAGCTCTCCATCCTAACACTATAAGTTTCTCTAATACCTTTGAGTCTTTGATAATAATAAAACATTACTCATTTATCTCACCTCTGCAGTTTTTCAGCAGTTTCTAGTCTCTGTTGTTTCTGTCTCTCCATCATAACTCTCAAAGTTTCTCTAGCCTACAGGCAGAAAAACACCAGAAGGTATTATATAATAGTATAGTAAATCTAACTCAATAAAATTATTAGACAGTGCAACATTCTCTCTCTAGCCCATTGGTTCTTGGACCAGCACTTACCGGTATCACTTGTCCTGAAATATTTAACCAAAGAAAAACTTGGCCTAATGCCTGACAACTATAGTCACTTATCCATCACAATCATGTGAAGCCCAAGTAGAAAATCTCATTCGTTTTGTCTCCAGCTATATTAAATGGAATGGTGGGTGTCTTACACCTAAGGGCATTGCAACATAAAATTATTTTTTGTTAACAGTTCATAAGGTAAGTCAGGATATGCAGGGTTCTTTTATTCTACAATTAATTTAAAAACAGTCACAAACCTGGTGTGGCCTTAGTTCATTGATTAAATGGTGCATGTTGATAAAGAGTAAGCTCATATCTTCCAGCTTTGTTTCACGCTGTCAAATTTCAAAACAATGAGAACACAGAAAACTCATTTAGCACATGGAGCAATACTTTCTACTGCAGCAGCAAATTAATTTAAACAATCTCTATAGAAACAAACCTCAAACTTAGACATACCTTATAGCAGACAATAATTGTAAATTGATGGGCTCACACCTTAAAGGGTCTAGACGATGATTTGGGCTGAAAATTTTTTTGTATACATGTTTTATCAATTATATGACTGTACATATACAGTACATGTATACACCTAGACATAGGTCTCCTGTTTTGATGTTAATCACAAAACAAGTCTTGTCCAGAAAAAGGTGCGTCCTTTTTTCCCATGCCAATATGTATCACAATCTACTGTAGTCTACTTTTATGCGTTGAGCACTGTACCTCAAAAAAACTAAGACACTGGCTTCCTATAGATATAAATGTGTATAATAATTACATATGAAAGTACAAAATATCTGCCAATTTTCAACAAACAACTAGGCTTTTGCTTTGGTCATGTATCATCAGACTGCACCCTGCCTCTAGCCTTCTTGTTACAAACTAATAATTAAAGCGATGCTTTTTGTTTTTCTTGAGTAAGTGATCTCAGCACAGTAAAGAGCTTAGTACTTTGAGTGTAAAAATCAGACAACATTATAAGATGAAATAGATTCTCATTCACCAGTTGGGCTAACAAAAACTTATTATAATAATTATGTTACTTTAAATATTTACCATGCTGATTCAAAAACCTAGGGGTCATTTTCACTATCAGACTATTGAGTGTTGTTTTAATCCCTATTCAGATAAAATCAGTGAAAATTATTTTAAAAAATGAACAAGTAAGAGTAAAAACACTGACTAAAGATAATTAATGTAGGTTACCTTGCTTGATGAAGGAGACTCTATCAACAACGCCAGTAACTCCAGGAAGTTAATAAAAATTGAATGGTTTAACTTCTTTAACTCTGAGATGCGGTCTAAACATCAAAACATGCCATAATGGTTAGAGATACAGAAAGATATAGCTTTTGTGCTGAGTTAAGTTGGCACAATCAAAGAAAATTGATTCAAACAAGGTTCAACTTATCAACGATTAAAATTTTTGTTTTGAGTTCTGTTTTACTTGGAAACAATTAGTTAAGAAAAACCTTACCGCATAACTAACTTTTCCCTTTTAGCACCTTTGGCCCTCATTTTTGAGTGCCTTTTATTCATTTTTCAGATCATTCAACTGTACTTTCCCCAGCCTCAAGCAGTATCCTGTGGTACATCTGCCACTGGAAGAGGGGCTTATGTATCACAGGATTCACTAGTACTTTTAAAGTGCTTATAAGGCTAACAACTTTCTTGTGATCAAATCATTTCACATACATTTTAAAGTATTTCTGCAAAAACAATTTTAAAATTTGGTCAAATTGTTTTTTTATACAGTGGCTCAAACTAGCACAAGTTTCAGACATCTTGGTTCACGACCACGTAGACAGGGGACTGAGTTGTGACGTCATTCCCAACTTGCAATATTGAGCAAATGAGATCTTTCTAAACAGAAAGGTACAAAAGAACTGAGCACTATATGAGGAATTGGAATGTACTTCTGAATCAAAAATCTCTGATTCACTAGTGTCCATCTTGCTGTGTTTTGATGCAGAGATGTCCGGGATGACAACATAACCCAGTCCCTTTAAAACATGGTCGTGAACCAACAAAATTTGAACTTCAAATGTGTATAAAAAATCGACAACACGACCGATTTCAAAAATTCTTTTATTAAACGTCCTTAGTTTCCAAACACTTTTAAGGTAACAAAAATAATTGTTAGTGTTATAGGCACTTTATACTACATCAGAAGCATCACCGCTGCATCCGCCAAAGCAATAACAACCACTGCTAACAAGTGTTTTAAACCAAGGAGTAAATTATAAAGAACCACATGCAAAAATGACAGCACCAACCAACCTTGACTCTTGAAGAGACGTTGTTTACATATTACTATAACACACTCTTCATAATATACAGTTTTGTAAAAGATGACGATCTAAAAAGAAAAAAACTTTATGGCAAACTTACTTACCGAATCTTCCTTGAGGAGGATACAGTCTTGTAATTCCTTGAAGCTCAAGAGGCCTTATTATTGACTCTTCAGTCTGAAAATGTTTTAAAATAGGGATAAAAAAACATAAATTCAGCCGGAAAGGAAAGTACTAGTTCTCAAACTAAATCTTATAGTAATCAGCCATTCACCTCGAATGTAGCGCCAAACATTGAATAGAAACCTTCAACGGGTGGCGGAGGTTCGGGAATTCGTTTACATTCCACATTTTCGTCAGTGTAGAGTTTAAAATACTGCGTTGGCGGTAATGGCCACGGACAAACTCCTTCGGCAGCCATTTTGGATTTACTCCGATGTCGCTTTCTGCTCGCAGGGGTTGATGGTGTATATTTACATTCCGCTGACCAACTCAGAGAGTATTCCTGGATCCGAGATCCTGGATTCGAGGCCTTTCTCTTACTACTAATCTTTTTGATAATTTCTACCGCATGGCTGACAGCTCTACGTCAATTTCAGTCAGAACAATTATTCAGCAGTGTTTATGTGCCAAACTTCAAACTCAACCAGCCAAAGATGACGAACCAGTACAGTACGTTAAGGTATACTAAAAGTATTTTAATTTTAAATACTATACATTAAGTTAAAGTACTTTCAAAGTCTTTTCAACACACAATAGTGGAGATACTATCAATTGGATTATGAAGAATGGATGATCTACTTTTTTAGTTTTCCAGCAAGATATTTACAGTTGTATTGCTTACCAATTTAACCACAAGCAGGGGAGGGAGAGAGAGGGAAGGGAAAGGGGGTTGGGGGGTGCAGGAGAGCTAACCCAGCCCCCCCCCCCCCCTCTCCCTGACAAGAGTATTTTTCTACTATAAGTCTACTATAGACTATAAGTCCCCCATAGTGGCCCATGTTGGGGAGGTCCTGGGCCTCGGTTCTCCTCCACCCTCCCTTTGCGGGCCTTTGCCCCAGTCCCCAGTCCTACCCCTACACTACACAGGCAAAAATTCCCTCGGCACAACAAAAAAGTTTCACATTGCAAAGTTCTGAATTATCAGTTAAAGTTGGTTTTCTTCCACTTGCTATACTTGCTCTCATCATACCAAAATTAACTTTCAAATCTTGCCACCAAATTAGGTTAGAAGGCTGTTGCACATTTCGAATTCATCATTTTTTTTTTCTTGATGCAACTTGTTTGTTTTATTTTGATACTCTTGTTAACAAGCCTACAGATAAGTGTGTATTACCAATTATTCAATAAAATTTACCAGTTTATCTCCAAACGTACTCAATAATCACAGTTTTTAGAGTAGTCTCTAAAGTGTATTTCAGACTGTATCATTATAAAGATAATTGTTACTCTTATAACAGGTTGGCAGAGGAATTGTGGTCTACTTATGTTTTCTAACAGGTGCAACTATGGCCGTTTTGCCCAAAGTTGGTATGATATATTATATTCTACGGCTTTTAGATAAAGATCAGCAAATGGCAAATCTCACCAGTGCTCTCTTGACTTTTGACATAGCTTCATAGGCTCTTGCTAGAGAAATTCAGATAAATTGTATAGCTTAAAATATGTCAAAATCATTTAAATGGGTGCAATTTGTAGACTTAAGAAAAAATGCTAAACCATATACTTTGCTTGAACTCTTTAGTTTTTAGGTGTGTTTGGTTTTAATTGATTGGTCACTGTTTGACAAGAAATTAAAAGCACAGTCAGATATGTATTGCCTAATTACTAAAAATTGTGTTTGCTAACCATTGAAATAAAAATCAGCTCAGGCTTTCACTAATGACCACTCTTTCAGCATTCTCAATATTTTTTAGCAATACTCCTAAAATATAAATTGAAACCCTAATAATTATTATTATGCATGATTTTAGAAGGGCAAAATGTTTTTGTTAATTTGAAAAGTAAAAACGATGAACCAATAATAAATTATGTGATATTAAAGACAAGGAGAAACTTGGAAATAGGTTCAAATCCCATCTGGGGCTCCGTTTTTTTTTTCCAAGTTTCTCCTTGTCTTTGATAAAAAGTAAAAAAAGGAAAAAATAAGCAATTTTCTAATTTTTGCAAATTTATATCCTTGTTTCAGTGAAATCAGTTCTTAATGTCAAACTGAGCACCAGCGACAATGGCAAAGTTTCTGTTCTTGATCTTCCAGGAGATGTTTTGATTGTACCACAGGTAACAGGAACTGCTAACAATAATATCATCACAACAAGTCAAACTAGAAAACGAGGCATTCCAGGAATGAATTGTCTCCTTGAGTTTTTTAATTTATCTTAAAAGAAAATTAAAAAATATTTAAAAGCAAATTATTTTTCCATGCGGTTCTACATTCAGTTTTATATTTTGTTTGTAGTTTAAGTTGCTGTAAGTTTATACATTAAAGGCTATTGAATAAAGAATTACTAACAATTAAAATACTTTAACTGAAATGTTTACATACAAGTGTGGTGTAGGATAAGTCACTTTAAATAGCATGGAGTCCCAGGGTGGAGAAAATCATCCTCAGTTAGACTGAGGAGGGAGGAGGGGGGGGGGGGGTGTTTGTGCCACCCCAGCTCTGAAACTCTGACCGTGTTTATGATACTATGTTATAATTTTAAATTTTAAGTTTAGTGTAAAATCAGACCCCAATTATGATATAATTTTATTTTGAACCACTACCCTATTTATGATTGAGAGCAATATTCCCTGTTTAAAATTTCAAGCATCAAAACATACCCTGTTTATGATTAGAACTGGCCAAAAAAGTCTCTCTGTAAGGGTTGAATGGCCTTGTATAACTCATGTATACATGTGAGTACAACCCCCC
>JAOBAT010145529.1:0-11193 GCA_026413305.1 Hydrozoanthus tunicans
AGGCTTACTGGATGGCTCAATTATGCACCTTGTACCCTTATGGGTTGAATAAAAGGAAAGAATTTCGGTCCAAGAACCGCATTCAATATAGCACCTAATTTAGCTTGGCTATCATTAGCATAGTATTCAGAACTGTTGTAGCTATAAACTGCATTGTCCTTACTCAGTTCACTTGTATTGTATTTTGTTATTATCATTTTTAATTGTACATAGTATATATATTAGCCAATTTTTACAGGACTTTAGATGCCAGCATTTTAAAATTTTTAACCTGAAGAAGACCGAACGGTCGAAACGTTGTTTTAATAAAGCCGTACAGATTTACAGTTTGCCGCAGATGACTTTTCATGTGTATTCCATTAACTTTTGAGCAACGGCACTGTATCCGCAGGATCCTGTAAACTGGGCGAAATCATTTGGAGAACCATTTTATTCAGACTACACACTACGTATCAAGTTCTCCGTGTATCGCTCGTCGATCTGATGGCTCTGTTATCGGACATTCCAACTTCACTTTTTAACACTTGGCACAAGATGGTGCGTTTTCGCCATCATTCCAACTTTCTACAACGATGTATCAACAACAACCGTATATCTAGAGGATTTTTACCAACTTTTAGACTTGAACTTTGTAAGGACAATGTCAATTTGCAGCAGTCGTGTAAGCAGCAGTTACGAACCACTACATTTAACATGCTGAAAGAAGTAGCAGCTACAGCGAAGGACAAGCACCGACATCTACAGAGACAACTACAACTTGAACGCGAGAAACTGTTCAATACCCAGGCAAAAGTGACAGCTAAGCGAATTTGGAGTAAAACCAAAAAACAAATGCAGAAGCCAACTTTGACCTGAGGCGAACATCAAGGCGCAAATATACAGTTACCATCCCTTATGAACCTCCAGTATATATATATACCTTGATCAAATAAAAAACACAAAACTTCAAAGATAGTAAAATCACCTATATTTCGACCCCATCCAGAGGCCTTCCTCAGGGCGAATGGCAAACATTACAAAAAGTAACGAATATAAGCTACTGTCTATATATACATATAGACAGTGGTGAATAGGAATTTTTCTTTTTTCGCTTCAATAGATCGAGACTGTTTAAGGTTTTCATAGTTGTTATGTGAGATCTTCATACTTGTTTCATTTTGCGAGTGGCGTTATTTGTGTCAGATCTTTAAGCTTGTGTATCGAGTGACCACATAATTTTCACACCTTATGTTGGTAATTAAAAGTGGATTTTCCCTCTTTTTTCTTTGCAATGGAGAGTTTAAGATTTTCATAATATAATGCAAGGACTTGAATCATGTATATGTACATTTTGTGAGAAATAGTGCCAGTAGTGATTTCAGTTTTACCAGCCGGTATATACTTTTTGTATAAAAAGAATGGAATAGTGAACTTGCAATGGTGTAGCCGACCGGTGCTCTTTAACTTTTGCCGCCCAGCAAGTGCATATATTTTGTATACATTAATTCTAGGAAGCCTCATGAATTCAAAGTTGTCACTGAATAGTTGATCATGTTGTTTACTTTTTCTCTACTTCTGTTGTACACATAATGTATACTCCACCTTTGCAATGTTTTGCTCTGAAATGCTGATATATATTTGATGCATAAAACAATAATTATACACACTTAAGCAGATGTAGCCGGATATACTGTATGTATACATTTTGTATACTAAATTTATACAAAAAATGAATCAATGGTTTTGGTAGGGGTATCTACCAAACTTACAATCGTTGCATGAAGGGCAGAAGAATGCATGCAGCAGAGCTGGTTAAAAGTATGCTCTTTAAAAAGCATAGTTGTTGAAATTTGAACACCAAGATATAGACTTGAGTCTCTTTCAAATGTAGCACTCAGTCCAGCTTCTGCAAGTACCAATACAAAATCTTGTAATTTCTATTAACTAATGCTGGAGGTCAGGATTTTGATTTGCATCTGTCCTCTTGATAAGTTACCAAACAGTGTAGTATTTTTTATGCTGGAATCTTGATATCTGTATATATGTTCTTCTTTTTCAGCATTGTACAATGAAGAAATTTGGAACTAAAGATACCTTCATTACTAAAGTCCCTTCACCATGTAACAAAACATAATTAACAGGCAATATTTATGGAATTATCAAATCAAATGGCAACACTTTTACAATTCTTTTTCTCCATTCAAACTAACCCTACTTGTCTTGTCCTTAAGTTGAACTTTCAAAGTAATATGTTACCCAAAATGTGGTTAGTAGGGTTTACTTGATTTACAGACAAATTAAATATGAAGTTGCAACCATTTATGAATAGGCAAGAATAAGGTCTATACTGTGGTCCTTTTTTTCTAATTAAATAATGGGTCAGAATTCTGTATACATTTTATATACTCAAACATAATATATACTTTTTGTATACTGTAGATGTCAATAAACTGACTTGAGCCTTTTTGGATTAAACATTTTGTTTATAAATCAACATGTCGCACACTTTCTGTTTACCCGAAGTACACAAAAAGTATACTCTATCAAAATATGGGTTCCTGTATTGTCCCTGTTTTTCTCTGGATATTTTGTGCCTGTTTTTACCTGTTTTATGGGTGTTTATTTTTTATACTTTATAACATTTTGCCTCTTGTAGTCCTATTTTATTTCTATTTTAAACCTTATTTTTTTGCCTATTTTATCCCTATTTTGTCTATTTCATCCCTATTTTTTGCCTATTTTATCCCTATTTTGTCTATTTTATCCCTATTTTTTGTCTATTTCATCCCTATTTTTTGCCTATTTTGTTCCTATTGAACCCTATTTTTGTCTATTTTATCCCTATTTTTTGTCTATTTCATCCCTATTTTTGCCTATTTTGTTCCTATTGAACCCTATTTTTGTCTATTTTATCCCTATTTTTTGTCTATTTCATCCCTACTTTTGCCTATTTTATTCCTATTTCCAATCTATTTGAACCCTATTTTTACCATGTATATTAAAAACCTATTTTTAATGTATTTTATTCCTATTTTATCCCTGTTTTATAATCTATTTTCTTTCATAACTACTGTTTGATTGAAACTATTTTAATCCTATTTTATCATCAAATTGCTTACATATTTCCCTATTTTAGTTAAGCTATTTTAAAGCTCTCCAAAACTCTTCAATCAGACAATTTTTTTCTATTTTTTGTTTCAAAATAACGGGTTTAAAATAGTCCAAAAATAGTTAGCATGGAAAATAGGCAAAAAAATACAAAAAATTGGAAAAGTAGTTGAAAATTAGGGAAAAATAGGAATAAAATAGACACTATTTTCGTAAGGAAGGGTTATATAAGGATTTTGTATGCTGATCCTTATACAAACTGTTCCTCAAAAACCCTTACACAACCATTAAATGATAAAATCAGGGTAATATATAAGGATTGTGTATGCTGATCCTTTTACAAACCGTTCCTTATAGACCCTTATACAACCATTAAACGTTAATATCAGGATCGTATAAGGCCGTATACTGACTCAGGATATCTTGTATAAGGGTATTATTATACGTGAGTGGCCAATCAGGAAAATAATGACCCCTTATACGACCAGGATACGTTCCTTATACCCCTCCTTATACTATAGTATAAGGGCAGTATAAGGCTGCTTTAGGGGTCCTTATACAACATCTTTTCGTGCAGTGAAAGTGAAAACGAAAAAGAACAAGAAATTGAAAAGGAACAGAACCCCATGGAGGAGGAAGAGAGTAACAATTTTAAAAACAGAAAACTGAGAAAAAGGGAAACAGAAAAGGAGAAATGAAAGAGAAGACAGACATTGGTCGAACACATGAAAAGACAAGAAAAAAGCAACACAAAATGAAAAGTAGTGAACACGCATTGATGATGATGATGAAAAAGAACGCGTATGGAAGAAAGAAAAAAGAAAAGGAGTTAGAATTAACCTTGAAAAAGATAACAGTATGCAAGAGGAACAATAAGAAAAGCAGAATTGGCAAAGTTACATAAAGAAAAGGTACGTGGTACTCAGCTGTGCTGTGCTGTACTGTACAGTTGGATAACTCAGCACTGTTGGAGAACTCGGCTGGGCTGTACTGTACTGGTGGAGAACTCGGCTAGGCTGTACTGTACTGGTGGAGAACTCGGCTGGGCTGTACTGTACTGGCGCAGTGCACACTGGTGGTCGGACTCTGTCTTTTACAGTATTGTTAAGCTTGTTTTCAAGTAACAACATCTTAAGCAATTCTATATTTAATGCTTGTAATGAAAATCTCTCCTGAGGTTCAATGAAAAGAGCATGGTTTACTGACTGATTTTTTTATGGTAATGTTTAAGATTACACAAGGACCTGCTGATTTATTCAACTATAGGAAAGGTAAAATATCACATAATGCTTTGTTTTTATTCGTCACCACAAATACGTACTTATAAATAGAAAAACCAGTACATATAAATACGTTATGTGCAAAACAGACTCTATTTGGCAAAACTTTGAAATGACCCCCTTGAGTTGACAAATTGTTCACTCGGTAGTGCTGGTAATCATGCTCTACATATGACGATTAAAAGTTCAAGTTTTTGAGTAACCAAAATGTGTTTAAATTGTTATATATCTACTACATGTCTGCAACGCAATGTTATGAACGGACATTTTGAATGAAATTAGTTTTCTTAGAAATTATGTAATGATTGTTACGCATCTGGGCATATATAAAGATGCAAAATTGCAACGAGTTACTATTAATTACAAATTAAGAATGGCATAGCGTAAATTGAGTTAAATATTTTTTATGGCTGCGGCTGTTTTGTGGGATTGTCAATATCAACAGATAAGTGGGAAATAACTTTCTATTTGTACAGCTGGGCGCGTTAGCTATCCAATACTTGAACAGAAATCGTCAGAATGAAGAAAGACATGTACAAATGTAACGCAGTTTTCGTATTTGATAAACTTACAGTCCCACATTAAGACGTATACAATACTAAACATGGTAATTATTTTTTGTTTCTTATTTTAATAACAGCTGAAAGTAATCCGAGAAGAGCCAAACAGAATTGATACCATGGATGATGGAAAAGTGATTGCTGAGGTGGCTGTATCCATAGATGGCACCTGGCAAAAAAGGAGTCACTCGTCTAAGGTTGGAGTAGTTCTTGCTATTTCAGTTAGAACTGGTGAAATACTTAATACTACTCCATCAAATAAAAATTGTGCCTTGAGTGCAAGAGCCATAACAACGATGACAGGACTACAGATAAATACTTGAAATGGAAGGAACTGCATTCGCCAAAATGTGAAAATAATCATGATGGATCTTCAGAAGAAATGGAAGCGGTTGGTGCTACCGAAATTGTGTAAATCTTAAGTCAGGGAATATTTGTGCCGAGTGGCTTTTTGGTATTCTACATTGAATTTACGTTAGGTACATTTGAAGGGTTTTGCCATTTAAGGGTTAACTACCTCCTTAAAAAGTGGGATGCGAATACAAAGCGGAGAATTGCAGAAAATTTAGCAGAACCTTTAGGCAGGGTTTCACCTGAATTATTGTGAAAATTAAAATTTTTATTTTTTGTCAAGACTGGGAACTTTAACTACTTAACTTAGTGGCTTTTTTCGTCCTTTTGTCTTCTCTTAACCGCTCTGAAATGTCGTCTTTTTGTATTTGTGTTTTTATTTTCGTTTTTTACAGCATTTCGCTGTGAATTTTCGTTTTATTAAGAAGAGGTGAAAATCTAGTTGGGATTTTTAACTGTAGTCGTATTTGTTTTAAATGTGTCCCAAATTAGCTACCTCAAGCTAAATACTTTGACACGTAAATAAAGTTTATTTATTTTTATTTTATTTGGGAAAACGTAGATTTGACTGACATTTTCCGCTGAGGTATTCCCATAAAGGAACCCATTGTGATAGCTTCAGTCGGATGACACTAGGAAACTAAAACAAGGAGTTATCAAACAAAACTAATAAAGAGGTCTACATTCCTGGAAATCAAAAGCAAGCGTTTTACATAGTTTTTCTTTTGATCATAGGCTGACTTGGGAGGGAGAGGAGACGCGTTGCTTTTTCCGAAGTCGAGTCCTTAGCCGTCTTCGTCCTATTGATACTTGGACAGCAACACTCACCTAATTTCTGGGTTATTAGAATAGCTCCCTTAAAAAACGAGGTTGTCAGTTAGGTTGTTATGATGTCGTAACGGTCTCGAATCCGAAAGGGTTTCACACGTCGGAATGGTTTTGAATCTCGGAACGGTTTCGGATTTTGGAATGGTTTCGGATCTAGGAATGGTTTCGATAAATCTGAATTTTTTTACGAACGGCGGGCCATACCATCTGACATGGCAAACAGCAAAAACTGTTTAAATAAAGATGGTGAGACTAATTTTACACAGGTCACACGCTTCTTATTACTAAGTACAATCACAAATATTTGTTTCCAATGCAGATTATGGTGACTTTATTATACGATACGTTCACAAAACCGTACAATAACCCTAATACGCAACAACGGTTGCACACGTTATTGGACTCTTTGAGACCTGGTTTAACCGGTTTTTACATGACGAAAAACTGACGAATACTTTCTATAAGGTATCACCGTTTTGCAAACAAAATGAGATTTTCTAAAATGTCTCAAAATGTTCAGCTAATTTCTCCTTACGATAATCATGAAGAAGAAGTGGAATTGAATCATTTCCAAACTGTTTTGGAATTGAAATCAACGCAAAACTAGAAGAAATTGACAACTTCATAGGCGACAATGTAAACAAAAACACTGAAAAGAAAACAAAGTCCGATCTGTCTGTGTGGCAAAGATGGTTAAACAATGACCGAAATATCCACGAGACAAGAAAAACCTCCAGAGGGGCTTAATATTTTGCTGTCTCTGTTTTTCATGAGTCAGGAAACAGGACAGAGAGAAATACGAGACATAGTGACTCACATCGTTTCAGAGGAGTTTTGACCGCCATCTCTTTCAAATGGAAAAAAATTATTCATATATCGCAGACAAAGGGTTCGAAGCACTTGTACTTACAGTATGGTTTAAAAACAATGTGTATTTTGGTTTCAGAGCCAAGGAATGAGCATCGCAAAAAAAGATTTAGTGATGTAGTGTTTAGGAAGGACGAAGATAATCAGGTATATGCAACATGTCATTTCGAAAGTGGATCAAAAACCTGCAGTGGTGCTGTGAAATTTTGCCATGAACACAAGTTTTTGCCAAGAATATTTGCAACAGGCACAGACAGGTACCCAGTATGGTTTCTCCGATCTTACATGTTTGACCACTAACCTGAGGACATGCAAAATCCTGACGACCCTTTCTTCTTGGCCATTATATGGTCCCCAAAATCGTCCGTGTGGTATAAGAAGCAGCCCCTTGGAGAAAACTCACTCGGTTCTTTATGAAATCTGCGGCTATTTCAGCAAAAAAGTGAACCATTCTGGACGCCACAAAGCACTAACAGCATTTAGGCAAGTGGGTGTCCCTGATCTTGATAAATGCCAACTGTCCGGTCACAAAATCCCAAAGACCCTCCATAGCTACTCAACTCTCTCCCTTGGGCCACAGAAAAAAATGGCTCCTAACAACACAGGACATCCAGCAACGACAAAGAAGCAAAGGAAATGCTCTGTGGAGCAAATTTCCAAAACTGTACAATTGTTCTTGGGAAAACTGTGCTCCAGTTCAAGTTCCAAAGCATCAACGGTATATTATCGAGCCGAGTGACGAAGAAGATTAAAAAATATGCCATTTGGCGTTCATCGAACTTCTCAGAATATTGGCCTTTGTTATTTGGCCCGTAAGCTTTGATAGCGTTGTGCATATTTCTTTTTTTTGTTGACTTTAAATCCCGGTTTGTTAAAATCTAGATGGAGATGCCTGCTCAATCTACTAGAGGAACAAGCTTGAAAAGTAGTCCTTACAGTCCTTGTGTTGTGTGTTGTTTCTTGCACACCATTTCACATGATGATCGACATGACAACGATTGTGACGAAAATTCAGATGGTAATTCAGATCGGGACGAAAATGAAGTTCCAGACGGCCAGGTTTGCTGTTGACAAGTAATTAAAGAGTGGTTGCTCTTCTTTCTTCTGATTTAACAATGATGAGAAAGAGTAAATGCATAGTTAGAGAATTGTGCTTTTTATGCACTGGTGTGTAGTATGAATGGAGATTTAGTAGGGGAATACAGCAAAGTTCAAAGTTCAAACCCCACTGTGAACAAGCCCTGGGGTGTTTAGGAACCAACTTTTAAAACGAAAAACTCTTTCCATTCCTGGGGATTCATTGTGCTGAAAATTCTTTCCTTTATCTCAAGTTAGGGAATTTGCTGTAAAAGCTAGCTTTGCGGTAAAATCTTGTTCTAAGCAAGCTGAGTTGTAAAAGCACAAGTCAAGTGAAATACAAGAACGATGATGCTATTTGGAGAGGCTTAACCCTTTAATTACCGACGGGACTTTGAAGCCCCGAAGTTGTCACGTATCTATAAAAAACGTGGCGGCCGTCGGAGGCCAATCGGGACTTTCCCCTCCTCTGTTTTGGTATCTAAGCAACAAATGATCGCAACCAGAATTACTGCAGGCTCAGAACTTCCGAATTGATCAAAGATCAAGATGGAGTCTGTTTAGCGTGGAGCTGTCGCTCAATCCTATCTTACGGGGGGGGGGGGCAGGCAATTTGCCCCCATGTGGTTTTTCTTGTTTCTTTTGAACAGTTTATTATTATGAGGTAAAATCTTCCGACTGTTCCTCAAATTTTATGGGGAATCCTTTGGTAACCAGATTGAAACCGTCCGCTTTCGCTCGTTGCCATGCTAACAGGAAACTCAGATGCTACTTTTTGCTATTTCTGTTAAATTTCTTTTTTAAGTTTTCTTCGATTTAATACTTGTAAAAAAAAGTTATGAGACTGAGTTGTACATATATTGACGTTAACAGGTTAGTTTTACATATTGTTCCTTAATACAACATTACTTTTTATAAGAGAGCATTGTATTCTGGGTAGGCTTGACAAAAATGGTTGTCATTGACATGTTTTTACCAATTTCCAAAAGAACGGTTTTTTGATCTTTTACAAGATGCAAACTTTGTGCGATACCGTTTCCTTTTTTTCATTGCATTTGATCAATTATATGGGTGTTATAGGCGTTTCCTGTTGCCATAGCAACCATTATCTTTTTTGCCTTGGAACATGATATTTTGAGAATTTTTAGAAAACAGGTTATTTACTAAATTTGCAATGTAGAGAACAAAACGTAAGCTGTATATTGAATTGTAAAGTAGAGTAAAAGAAGAAAGCCGTTATTTGTTTTTAGTAACAAGAGCAACCTTAATTGGTTGTCAAAAAACCAAATACATGCATTCTTTTTGTCAATTAGTACCACCTACGTCCTGATTTTTACTTAGTTTTATCATTTTTATAGAAAAAACAGTTACCAATGAATTGTGAGACCCAGTCAATATCCAGCAAAGGATTTTGGGAGAACTAGTGGTTTCTGGGATACAAGATGGCGCCTTCCATAAGATGAAGCTTGCTGTTTTTTTCTCTCTATAATTTTCTGGTTTGTGCGTTTGTTTTTACCGCGCAAAATGGCCCAGAGGGTTAGTAAACGTTTACTAAGTTTAGAAGAAGCCAACAGTAGTGTTAGAAAGTTTGTAAATAATGATTCTGAGCCGGAAGACGACGATTTAGATTATTTTTATTGGGATGAAGTATCTGATCTTGAAAGCAGTGATAGTGATGATTCTAGCGGAGACCTAGACAAATCAATAAACAAAGAACCATCTACTTCCTCCCGCCGAGTGTTCAACAAGAGAATCTTGACGAGTAAAAGGCTTGTGAATAGTATTGACACCGTCCTTGATGAAAACAATTATGATGCAATGATGCTTCCAAGTGGTCGTGGTCAACAACGCTGGAAAACTTACACAGCATCGCTCAGTGGAGCCAAATCCAAAGGTTGTGAGGTCATCTCTTGGACAAGCCACCACTGTTTAATGTTGTCGTCATACGTTGTGAAGACAAGCAAGGGAGTTACAAAGACTGAAGGGAGTGACAAAGGAGATGATAAGAAGGAACCAGTGGTGTTCAAACTGTACGACTTTGCCAAAGGTGGTACGGACATCATCGACCAGCATATGGGCGCTTTTACGTCAAAGTTCAAGTCCTCACTGTGGACAATAGTTGCCTTTGCATATATTCTCGATATGGCAAGAGTAAACTCAAGCACTATCTATGCTATGAATACCTCACTTGATCCAAAGAAGCTCAGTTCTTTTCAATATGGCTGGGAATTGGCTCAAGCTCTTGTCCAACCGTTAGTAAAGCGACACTCTCTGAATGGGCTGGGCCTTGTCACTCAGTTGATCCTCATGATCATCCTCGGCAATATAACAAAATTTAGGCCACAGGAGTTACCTGCAAGCTCTCGCAACAACTGCTTTCCACCAAGTGTGAAAAAGAGAAGGTGCGAAGTATGTGTTGGCGAATTGGCTGGCCAAGCTCAGTACCACGACAAGAAAGAAGAGCTCGGGAGGAGTAAGTCCCAGTGTCAGCGATGTGGGAAGAGCCACTGCCACCTCTTGAACACCTGTGCGAAATGCATTCACTGACATTTGCAGGACAAATCAAAGCAGATACTGATGTTTAATTTCTAAGTATGTTTTAGTTAGTTCAAAATGTTGACAAAAGTACAGTTGAAAAGAGAAATACAACTTATAAGACGTGAAGTTTTGACAGATGAATCCAAATTGAACTGAGATAATCTGCTATTTTGAGGTTCAGAGTATATGTATTTTACGTACCAAGAGATAATATATATGTTTGATTTATGTAACAATTTTAAAGGAAAACTCCCTTTGAAACAAAATTGCGAAAAGTTCAAATTTTGCTGAAGTTTCACCAGTAAAAGTAAAGACTCTGGCGTCATTATTACGTCATTCGCAACTATAATTACACACACACACATATATATATATCCTATTGAAGGTTGACATTGACAATATATAAAATTAAAGTCGACATATGAGTATTTTTATGAGGAAAAAAGATTAATCCTAAAGACGTTAAATTTGGGCAGTTAAAATAGAAAAAATGACGTCATTATGTCATATTTAGTTAAGAACTTTAACTACTAAAATAAAGTAGAGTTTATCACAATCGACAGTTGTGCCAAGTTTCATTAATTTAGGGTGAAGTATAAGGGAAA